>JARKIC010000409.1:0-280119 GCA_029378375.1 Mycena olivaceomarginata | reverse complement strand
GCCAAGACTCTGGAAGAGAGCGTTCCTGCTCACTACCTCGAGGAATTTCGAGGAGTCTTCAAGAAAAAAGATTTCGACAAATTGCCTGAATGATGAAAATGGGATCACGCAATCGAGCTGAAACCCGGAGCAGAACCCGTGAAAAGGCGAAGCATTTCCTTGTTGGTCCCGGAACAGGCGGAGTTGGACGTGTTCATCAAGGAATATGTGGAAACGGGACGGATTTGACCCTCGAAGTCACCCTGGGCATCCCCATTCTTCTTTGTCAAAAAGAAGGATGGGAAATTGCGGCCTGTTCAGGACTATCAGAAATTGAACTCTCTTACCATAAAGAATCGATATCCGCTTCCGTTGATCTCCGAGATCATGCATATGCTCCGAAAGGCAACCTGGTTCACTAAACTGGACGTTTGAGGGGATACAACAGCATTCGGATCAAGGAAGGAGATGAAGAGAAAGCCGTGTTCATCACAAACCAAGGGTTGTGGGAACCGCTGGTCATGTTCTTGGGGCTTACGAATTCACTGGCCACTTTCCAATCCATGATGAACAACATCTTTGCAGATCTCATTGCGTAAGCACTCCGCCAAATAGGTTGTATTGGCAGGCCCGAAGATGTCCCTGATATCTCATGTTCCAGCCAAAATATAAGAGCTACCAAGATTGGGGGAATCGGCTGTAGTTTTGGACCAACTGAAACTGGAAGTATCAGGTGCCCGCCTGATACTTTGCAAATCGGAGCAACTGATACTGCTGCTGATATTGCCGGATCACCCGGGACGGGGCGGGCCGCTCCGGACCGGCGACTGATACGCTGTCTGATACCTTGCATATCAGCCTCGGAATTACGAAGTCAGATACTCATCATTTCAGTGAGGTAGAGACTAACCCTGAAATGTCTAGTTTATGCAGTGCTTATTCTGTTGCTGGAATTTAACATCTCAGGAACATTTCCAGCAACTCCGAAACAACAAATTTCTGGAGTGAAGGCCAGGTTATCGTTTATCTGGACGACATTCTCATCTACTCGGAGCACCTGGAAGAGCATTGCACCACGGTTAAGAAGTCTTGTGGATTCTTCAGGAAAACAAATTGTTCCTGAAACCCGAGAAATGCGAGTTTGAACAGAGAGAGGTTGAATACCTGGGAGTCATCGTCGGGGATGGAAAAATTTGAATGGATCCCATAAAGGTCGAAGGCGTCCGACAATGGGCAACCCCGAGGAACATTAAGGACGTACAGAGTTTCCTCGGGTTCCTCAATTTCTACCAACTTCATCAAGGGATTCGGGGATTATGCGAAGCCATTAATCCATCTTACTCGGAAGGACTACAAGTGGAGGTGGGGAGAGTTGGAAAAAATGGTGTTCAACCAATTGATATTGGCCGTAACATCGGAACCCGTTCTGCACTTTCCGACAGACACTGGAGAATGGCGAGTAGAGGCAGATTCCTCGGATTACACAACGGGGGCATGCTTGACGCAGTGCCAGAACGGGGTGTGGATTCCAATTGTGTTCATGTCCAAGGGGCTAAACAACACCAAACGGAACTACAGACATCCATGACAAAGAAATGCTGGCTATCATGTGAGCCCTCTACAAATGGCAACACTACCTCCAGGGCAGTCATCTGAAGTTCGAGATCTGGACCGATCACAAGAACCTGGAATACTTCACCACCACGAAAAAACTGAATAGACGGCAAGCCCGGTGGTCACGGGAGCTCAGCGAATACAACTTCGCGCTCATCCATAAACCCGGGAAACAGCATGTGAAAACCGACGCACTTTCGAGACAAAGCAGCCATGAGAAGGGGGAGCAAGATAATTCAAATCTGGTGCTGTTGCCGGAACAGTACTTCTGGGATGGCGCGGAATTTTTGAAAGCTATGCCGGCGGTTTTGGACAACACGGCGGGCAACCAATTCATGGAGGACATTAAAGCCGGGAAAGCTGATTGGAAAGATGTGGTGAAGAAGGCGATAGAAGAGAAGGCAGAAGGTTGGGAGGAACACGAAGACGGGTTTGTAACCGGGTATCAAACAGTATACGTCCCTCCAACTGAGGATTTACAACACTGGATTCTGTGGTCGCACCACAACAATTATATTTTGGGACACCCGGGGCAATTCCGAATGGCGAAATTAGTAACCCGAAACTACTACTGGCCCTCTCTACTGTCAGACACCAAACAATATGTTTCAACTTGTCCCGTGTGCCAGAGGACGAATCTGTTCCCCTCTAAACTTCAAGGACCCCTACACCCTAACGTGGTTCCAGAGAGGGTGTGGCAGAACATTTCGGTGGACCTAATCACCAAGCTGCTCATCAGTAATGGGTACGACTCTATCGCAGTGATAGTAGATCAACTGGGGAAAGGAATCCGGGTGGTGCCTTGCACCGAACACTTGGGAGGAGAGGGGATGGTGCGCATTTACCGTGATCACGTATGGAAAGACTTCGGGTTGCCCAAGGTGGTGATCAGCGACCGAGGGACGCAATTCGTGGGAAATTTCATGCGGGACCTGTTGAAACTTCTGGGCATAAAGTCGAACACCTCAACAGCATACCATCCTCAGACCGAACACATCAACCAGTACCACCGGGTTTTCACCAATGTCTTGCAAGACAACTGGGCAGATTGGTTGACTCTTGCAGAATTCAACCACAACGACCAAGTCAGCAAGACCACGGGATTGAGCCCCTTCTTCGTGACCATGGGGTTCCATCCACGAAAGGGAACTGAACCACGCCTCGAGGTGCCAATGGAGGATGCAACGAAGTTTGCAACCCGGATGGCGAAAGTCCGAGAAGAAGTGGCGCAGGAGACAATGAAGAGATTCTACAATGCCAAACAGCAGGCAGATCCCGACTACAAACCCGGCAATAAGGTGTACCTATCCGGAGCGAACTTGGTCACTCACCGCCTGACGAAGAAGTTCGAAGACCGATATTATGGTCTCTTCACAGTTGTTCGTAAGGTTGGAGCCATCTCCTACAAACTTCAACTTCCAGACTCCTGGAAGGTTCACCCGGTCTTCAACACCATATTCCTTCGACCCTGGGTTCCACCTGTAGCTGCCCATCAGCATCACAACAACCCTCCTCCTCCTGATGTGGTAGACGGGGTTGACCTCTACAAAATCACGGAAGTGCTGAAAATACGCCTCAGCAAACGGCGGAAGCGCTTGCAGTACCTCATCTGATGGGAGGGTTATGGCCTGAGGACAATACCTGGGAACCACTGGAGCACTTGGGTGATTCTACCGAGTGCCTCGAAGAATTTTACGAGAAGTACCCAACAGCTCTGAAGGAGACTGCACACGGGCGAAAGTGGGTCATCACTGGCCAGGACTTGTGGAACAAGAAACGGTGTCGAAAGTGAAACCCGAGGTGGGTTTCACCTAGAGGGGGGGTAATGTCATGAACTGTCTTTTCATTTTACTTCCAGAATCCGAACAACCCGAACAACCCATCATTGATCAGATCAACTATCTGATCAATCGAACCAGGATACCGTTTCAGGACTCCAAACGGTTTCAATCGGTTTCCCGACCTTCGGGTTCCCAATCACCTCCTCTATGTTCATATACCCCTTCATTTACTTTGCATTAATCTTGTCCATTGCTCTTGGACACAGTACCTTAATTTACAACCCCTAGATACTTTAGTATATAAGCTGTAGTTATTTCCCTGTACTTTACACTATTCTAATCTAAACTCCAGACTTATTTGTTGGAACTCTTCGTGCTTCAGTCGCCCTCGTCACCTCAGAACCTGGAATCTGATCTGTGCTGACATGAGGTGCAACTCGCTTCCCATCCAAATTCCACCTCTAGATCCACCAGCCTACATGGGTATGCGAGCTGACGAAGAAGCATGCATAGTGCAGTGACTTTATCTTCAGAAATATAATTTTTCTTCACAGTGTATGAAGCCAGGGAGATTGAGAGCATCAACAAGGGTATGGACATCGGCATGCGTAAATCTAAACAAATCGCTCTCAAAATGTCCTACCAATGCAACATAATTGATCATACCGAAACACCTCCAACCATTTATCATCCCCAAGTGCATTGAGATCAATCCAACCACCCGGACGAAGTGCGGTGCCTCCAGGAGTTCATCCCACGCATCAAAGACAGCTTTGAGTGTGGCGGTAAAGTGAATCCTGGACTCCAAGACAGCTTTCTCCATTGTGGAGAATGTAAAGGTGTAAAATGTATATTTATTAGCTACACACATTGGCCTCATGTAGCAGATGCCATTAGCCACCACGTTTTCGGAGCCACGGGGTTGCGCATGCCGGCCGAGCCACCCGGTGGCTACCGGTGGCTGATGTGCAAGCTCTCTATTATCATATCCAATACATCCTCCGGTTTTTGGTTGCCCCACAGCGCGAGCGCCTGCCAATAGTCGGCTCATTTGTACGTAATGGGATTGGCGAGATGTGTCAAGTACTCAGTCACCAAAGATTAATTCCAGTATAGGTTCCACTTGTCCTTGACCATAGTCTTGGTCCGATAGAAAATTTTTGGAAGCCTTTTTGAGCTGGAGAAGCTGCTCTTCTGTCGGAGTGGTCATTCTGCGAGCTATGAAAGAAAAACCAGACAGGCAGCTGTGCATGTCAAGAAGTTGTTCTGCCTGATGCGCACCTCGGTCAATTTGCACGCTCAGAAAGTTGGTTGGAATTGTCAGAATTGTCATGTGAAATTTAGCAGAAAAATTAAATAATTGATTGTCAGGCCCTGACTAACAGTTATTTCTTTGTCAGCTGACAATTAAATTGTCATGTCAGTGGACCCTACCGTGCTTAGTCTTTGCTTTTGCCCACATTGCAGGTTGATTAGCTCCAGATAACCTATCCACCTTCCTGCCAGCATGTCTTTCCCCGTCATTTCAATAGCGATTCACCGAGTGCTCGCCCTAGTCGCCCCAGATATAGTGATTGCGCCCAGATCATCCCAGAGCATTCGCGCTCCGAGTCACAACGATACCTACAGTCTCATCATCGTTCCGACTGGCCTCAGCATGTACTCCAGTCGAATTTGCTACTTTTCCGATCTTCTGAGTTGTTGAACGCTTTCCCAATGCCTCAGAGTCGTTTGGACCTGGTCCTGAGCCGCTTCGCAACACCTAGTTCGTCCTTGCTGCAGCAATTCCCCGAGTCGACCTACAACACTCCCGAGTCTTTGCCCGATCATCTAACATTCGCTCATCTCAGGCTATGAATCCGATACTGTAGTATTTTATTCAGTTCGGTGGTCACGGGTCACAGGTCCCCAAATCCACGAATATTTTCGTGGATGTCACGGGTCACCGAGGCCGACCACGAACTTGCAAAAAAAAAGTCACAAAAACGCGCAAAATGAGGCAAAAAACACATTTTTTCTTCTCCAGGGGTGCCTCAGAGTGTTTATTGCTGTGGGGCTCACACGACTGACATCAAACTGCCATGTCGTTCGTTGACATGATCGGGATCGGGAGTAAATCCCGCTCTCTCTCCCACTCAACACAGTTTGGGTAGGTCTAGGGACCGAATTTGGGTTTTCTCGACAACAACACGAATTTTTTTTTTCGTGTCACGGTCCCCAAGGCCGATCCACGAAAACCTAAGTTCGGTTTTAGGTGTCACAGGTCACAGGCCAAACGAATTGAACGAAATGCTACAGTATCTCCCAGTCAGCTCCTATCACAGAACTCTCTCCTGAAATCGAACTCTGTACGTTCGAGTGTCGACCTTGCCAACCTTGGCCTACACTGTTCAACATACCTTCGTTCCTGCTTGTGGAACATTGAAAGTTTGTGGACCACCATTTTTTCCGCCATCTGCTCGGAAAACTGTCTATCATCTCACCTACCCTTATCTCTGCGACCCCGCTCGGTGACCTATTCTGGAAGGCCGCGGGCTATGTTGGATCTCTGCCTCAGTCTTCCATCTAGTCTTTGAATTCTTGCCAGGAGACATTACCTGCTTTGACTGTTCTTTTCTTTCCTGGAACGAACCTGCAACCCAACAAAATATTCTGACCTTCCGGTAACTTCGCTGATGTTGGTTATGCTCAGGATCTACTCGAAAATTGGCACTGGCGTTCGCATTTCTTTGATTCCCCCCTTTGCAACCGGTATATCAGGTTCACGCTACCCTTGTGGTATGCCAAAGCAGCTGAAGTGTAGCAGAGTACACCTTGTCCGAGTCACTTCCCACCTCTGCAGCACGGATTGGCTGAAGCAAATCAAAGTGCATCCTGCTGTTTCAGCGCGGAGTGGGGTCTGTATGACCAACAAGCGATCCCGTCGACCCAACTGACGGGAGGGTTGAACCCTAGGAGAACAAAAGCTTATATCCCAAAACACCTCAAAACGTGTTTTCGCTCGCATATGCATTCGGACAAGAGGAGTCGATCCCCGCACTGCCTCTGCAGATTCATAGATCAGCACTTGGAGAGGCGGTGTACTGTACTGTCTCGATATGTAGGGGAGCAACCGACTGAGGACCGTGACATACCCGTTGCCTCTTTTTCAGGCAACGGAGGCCACCGTGAGCGTGAACATTGCCTCAGAAGGCAACGAGAAAAAAATTCTTCCTGCAGAAACAGACCAAATACAGGATTTCTAGCACTTATCTAGTGCTTCCCGAAGAGAAATACTGATTTCGTGACTTTCCCGGCCTATTCCCAAGGCCAGGAATTTTTTTCGGATTTTTTTCGTCAATGTCACGGTTTTTTCGAAGCAACCGAGCTCGCCGTTGCCGTGACAAAGGCAACGCAACGGACGGTCCGTTACCGTGACCGTTGCTCCCCTACACATAGAGACAGTACACCTTGTCCGAGTTACTTTCTACCTGACCAGCACGGATTAAATAAACGCAGGTGCACTCGTGTCCGGTGGGCCGAATCGCTGTTCGAATGCGTCCCGAGCTTGGTTGATACAAATCGAATTCCTAATACCGCGGCACGGTATTTGGAAAACCAAACCAAAAGCTGCTCACCAACCGCCCAGCCACCCAAAAAAACCCAAGCAGAAGTTGATATTCGGACCCAGGGAGTCGAACCCAAATCATCCCGGCCCCCACCCAACCCGGGAAGGCGGTGTACCATGCACCATGTCCGAGGCTACTTTCTACGTATGCGACACAGCTCAAGCGAAAAATTGGGTCGATTCAATTGGGAGCCATGTGCGAAAGAAGTCACAAGTAGGTCGGTTGGTTGATTCCGAATTAAGCCTGCCCCATGGTCGAACTTTGTGAGCGCAAAATCAGAAGCGGCCTAGCCAGTAGCATCGTTCGAGCCTGTATCGAAAAAAAAGCCACAGGCCATCTGGACATTCGGACACAGGGAGTCGAACCCCGATCGGCCTCTCAATTCATGTATCCACTTGATTTAGGAAGGCGGTGTACCATAAACATGTCAGAGTTGCTTCCCACATATGCAACATGGCTAGAGTGAAATAAATTGCGTGACACGGGTGAGAAGCAAACCAAAAGCAGCTCGCCAGCTGCCCAACCATCAAAAAAAAAAAACCAGTAGCTCAAATGGACATTCGGACACAGGGAGTCGAACCCCGATCGGCCGCTCAATATGACGTGGTAATCATTTGGGAAGGCGGTGTACCATACACCATATCCGAGATATCTTTTTGCCTGACCAACACCGTAATTGCAGGTTCGGCTGTTCAGGTTCAACATTCAACCATCGAGAACGCCACGATAACGTAGATAAGACGAAGATGACGTAGATCCGATCCCCTCCTCTTGGCAACCGATTGGCCAGGCGCTTGATCGCTTGATATGCATGCGGGCACCAGGCTTTGCCGCGAAGAGTCGAGCAACTCCACAACGTGCTGGGGATAAGAGCAGTGGTCAGGAGGAATTGAGATTTAATTTGAGGGGTGGAACGGAACGGAATACAAAATACAGGGCAGTGGTACATACTACTTACGGTTCGGTTCGTTCATATGATGTGATGTGATGTATAGCGAAACAAGGAGGGAGGCAGGGTGGCCAATGCCGATATTTATGCGGGGGAGATAATGGAGGGGAAGGGAGACGACAGCGAGGGTATGATGTGCGGCGCGAAAACGAAAGTATGGGGAGGTGTGATGACGTTAACCAAGAGAATGGATTCTAGGTGGGTTGAACAGCGTCGAATTGTCGTTATGGCATGGCGTGGATGGGGGCGGTGGGGGCAGCACCCTACGGGATGATCCCGTCGAACTCGCCCTTCTGTACGCGGATCTCGACGACCTCGACCTCGTAGTCCGTGAGCGCCGAGTTGGTCGAGGAGACGGAGGTGGAGATAAACCCCGTTGAGTCGGGCGGCGAGGTCGAGGCGAGGTCTGTAATTAAAGCAAGCGTGAGTAGGGAGACTCGGGAGAAGTATAACAGTGATGCCGAGAAGGCTGACTGCTAGGTTCGCTCCAAGGCCCGTTCTGACGATGCCGCGGAATGCCGGTCAGAACAAACCAACCAAACAGCGAACAAATACACCAAACACCCCGGCGCGCTGGGCCGGACCTTCGCGGACTCGTTCCGAACCTAGAGTTCTCTGCGCTCTGTCTTTGCTTTGGGCATGATGTAGGTGGTGGTTATTCGGAGAAGCACGCCACAAGTTGATACATGGCATCATATTCCGGTTACTGTACTATTTCGATTAATTCGTATGTCACGCGTCACAGGGCCCAAAATTTTACGAATTTTTTCGTACATGTCACAGGTCACCGGGGGCATATACGAAACTCTCAAACAAGTCACCGAAATGCTGGAAAAGGGCTCAAAAACCCGATTTTTCGCCTCCGCGCATGTGCAGCTAGCCAGCAACGCCGCGGCGTTCGTACCAGCTGTCAATTTTGACGTGAGCGGAAGTAAACTACTGATCGGGTTCTTCCGCCTTTCCTCTCCCTCTCACAACTCTGCATTGACCACAGTCCTTGACAGACTTCCATGTGAGCAAATGATCTGATTCTATTTTGGCTTGGTTTCTGATCAAGTATTACTTTAATCCATTCTAAGTGCTGCCTGGTGGCAGCCAGAAAACAAATTAGGCATATGTGAGGGCTTGCTTTGAATTTGCGACCGATTTACGAAAAAAAAAAAAGTGTCACGCTTGCCCCGACCGAAGTACGAAATCTAAATTTCGTATCCCGCGGTCACAGGTCACAGGCCGGTTCGAATTGATCGAAATAGTACAGTACTTTTGTATTCGTACGGAGCTTGGAAGACGATCCCGTCGATTTCAGCCAGTTTCAACGCCTCAAAATGCAGACCGGGCTGCTGTGTGAGGAGCTCGACGGAATCGAAGAGACTCATAGGGAGGTAGAGGTCACACACCGGAAGACTGGAATTTTTTTTGAAGGGTGTGAAGAAATCGGCACGAACTCATACTCTTTTGACCAACTCTGCATACTAACCATTCCCAGCGCTACGATTTCTGCTCTTTAACAAAGGACAACATTATGCGCGGCGTGCGAAGTGTTATTGAGGTGCCTAGATTGTAGACTACCCTGCATCTTCGCCCTCGCACCGAGGCGAAGCGGCGCGGGGTGTACGCGCGCCATCCGGGTTTTAGCGACAGCAGGGGGTGATTGTGGGTCGCCGTCGTCGACCCCGATGAGTAATCGACGCGAAGAGGGCGCAGAGCCGCGTCCGGATGGAAGGATGAGGAGACGAAGAGGGAGGTCAGGGAAGTTACACTGGTGCTTGAGCTCGTTCCTAACGCGGACGCGGCGCCTCCCCATCTCGGGCACCTGTGGCTCCCCACACGTCTTCCTCCCCACCGATGCCTTTTCCTCTCCGCGCAGGCGATGCGTGCGGTGCGAGGAGCAGCAGGGTGACGCACATCATGTGCGCTTTCCTCATCCCCTTCTCCATCCACCATCTCGCCCCCTCCTCCCTCTCCTCCTGGACGCGGCCGATGCTGTGAGCGGGTGGAGACGCTTCTGGTGACACATGTGCCGCTCTCCCTCTTCTCCTCCCGCTCCCGCTCCTCTTCCCTCTTCTCCATCCTGCGCTGCATACGCGCGGTCGATTCCGCGTCGGCGAGCGTCGTGCGAGGTCCGGGTCGCCTGGCGCATGGCGCGCTTGGGCCGGATGCAAAGAAGCCGATGGGCATGTCCGGTAGCGGGCGGCGAGACGGTGGAAAGAAGGACGGGAGGGGCAGCGGGAGAGGGTGCGGGCGAGGAAGATGCAGGTGTGCGCGTTTCCACGTCCTCCGCTCCTGCTCCTGCCTCCACCCCTCCTCTTCCTCCACGCTTCCTCCTCCGCGCTAGATGGCGGCGCAGTCCGTATATGCGCTATGCCCAGACTACACACCTCCACAGCGATCGCCTAGTCTTCCGGCGCTCTTCCCTTCTCCTCCTCACAATCACCTCTCGAGCACAGACAGGAACGCCGCCCCTGAGATGATGCAGACGTCTGTTTACGTCGCGCCGTCCCTTCCGCACGGCGTCTCTGCCCCGCGGCGCGCACGCCTCCGAAGACCGCGCCACAATTATCGATGTAGGGCACACTCTCCGCGCTCCGTCGTACCCACCCTCGCGCGCCAGTCTGCGACGTGACGTGCGCCGGACGAGGCGGCCCTCCCACTCCCACCACCACCTCCGCGCGCGATGCAGGCCGATCCCACTGCTCGCCCCAGACGCGTGCGGATCATCCTCCCCTGCGCCTATGTACGCCCACGAGAAGAGGCAGGTGCGGCCGCGCCATCCAGGGCCACGGCGAGCGATTCCCTACTCGCTCCTTCTCCGCCCGCGCTCGGTGCTGTGCCCCGCGGAAAGGATGCTGCTGCGGCTGCCGCAGATGCAAAGGGGCTTCTTGTCGAGGGACCGCGCGCGGGGGACTCCGCGAGGGGAGATCGATTGATATTCGCGCCGCCGGAATGGGAGCAACGGGGATGACGCTCCAAGCGTCAAGAACGCGCGACACGGGAGAGGGGAAGCACAATGGGGACGAGGTCGATGTGGTGCAGCCGATGAGACGTTGGGGCAGAGGACGAAGGGGAGACGTCGGAGGAACTGAAAAAATGCAGCGCGGCGTGAGGAGGGAGGGCGGTGTACTGTAACTGAAGTCGCAGAGGAACGGAGAGCCGCAGCGTATGGATCCTGTAGTACATCCATTATTCCAAGTCGAATGGAGCAAGACATGCGAGCGAGGAACGTACCAGCGCCCCGAGCCACCCGTTCCACGTGCTGCAAGGGATTTTCTCTCCCGCACCCACCACCCGCATCCGACTCGGGTGGACGCAGGAGCATGTCCGCACCCGCGCCCGCGCCCGTACCCATCCCGACCGTGACGGGCTGAGTACGATGTAACTTGAACGCTTCCTCCGCCCCTGCCACCCGCACCCCACGACGAATGGGGATGAGGATGGGATGACGCTGGGCGGAGGAACCGAGAAGGTGCGTGATGCAGAAGTTATGGGCGGAGGGTCGCCTGGGTACGCGAAGAAGTCGAGGATGCAGTGGACGACTACGTTGTGCCGTGCGGAGCAGGAGGATCTCGGTCGAAGGAACGCGTCGTTGGGAGGCACGAGCGCGGCTGTGCCAGCCTACACGTCTCAGGCAAGTATTCCATGTTCGAGATGGGGAGGAAGCTACGCTGGATGCAGCGTCAGTGACAGTGGTTCAGGAGAAGCGGACGCCGTCTTGCAAGGGGCCAAGGAGGGGTAGACAGGTGAGGATGAACCAGAGAGGTGCGAGTATCGTTTTTGCACTGCTAACTCGTTAGGAAGGAAGAACATAGCTGGATAATGAATTCAGTGCTTACATCGCGTACTTTGGACGCACGTATTGGCGGTCAATGTAGCAAGGCCTGTAGACTAGTTCGAGTTAGGAGCGACTCAGAAGCGTGAGGTTCGACATTAAAACAACTAACCCAACGCAAGACACTGGTGCTCTAGCGAAGGGAGCTTTGGAGACCAAACGTCGCGGTCCTTGACGCAGATGTCGATTCCTTCAAGTCCGTCTCGGGGTGTGGTTTGAGTGAATACAGAGGGTTTCGACGAGTCCTACGCGGAGCGAGCTGGCATTGGAGAGCGGAAGAAGCAGGAGCTATCGTGATCCGTGTCGATCGGGCATCAGCTATATCAATCAACGCGTCTGAGAAATGCAGTGGTGGCACTTTCTCTGAGTCGTCTAGATCTCACATTGGACCACGAGTACTCTAGTTCATTGTTCCCCGAGTTTTTCCTAGCTTTGAACAGGCGCTTAATGCTGAGTTTTCGTTGTCAGTGCGAGATGAATGCCTGCTGTCATGCCGAAGCGCCACTGTCAATCTAAGTTTGACATCCACATACCGTACATGAACAACGCCGCAACTCCTATTAATGTCAAGCCCTCACACTGGGCACCATGCTACTATCCTCCAACTCATCGACACCGTGCTGGAGATCCTACTAATCCGCGTTCCAAGCGATCTAAAGCAGTTTATTCGGGAGCCCGAATGTGCCGGCCATCATCGCCGAGGCACCAACATCGATCTAAGTTCGATGTTCACGCAAATACAGCACACGAACCATGCGGCAATCCACTTCCTCGGATCTGCCGTCACAGTCTTCTGACCGCAGCATGTCCCATGCATGCTTCTCTGATCCCCCTTCTTAACCTCGCCGTTGCTCCAATACATTCTTCGTGCTACCCACCAAGTGCTCCATCCTCCTTGGTCAGTTCTGTTTCTTGTGTGAACTTAACCTGGTCTGATACAGTCCTGTTCCTCATACATAAGATCAACGCTAACTCGGGAATGTCTATGGCTCATCAACCTGAACCCCCCATAGTTAAAATGGAAGGTGCGAGAGAAATTAATTAGGATACTGAAATCAGTGTTTATTTTACCCAGGGGCCAAAGGAGGCTCTGGTGGACTGGGCATTGGACAGGGACAGGGTGGTCGTGGAGGTGATGGGCTTGCCATCCTGAATATTGAAACTGCCACTGTCCATGTTCCAGAGGGAGCAGAAATAAATATCCGGAACCGAGACATCATCATTAGCTGGCTTTCGCCAATCAATTTCTTTCCACGGCAGCAAGAAATTTCACGGATGCGGCAGCCAGGAACTGGTAACTGGCTACTGGAGAATCCACACTTTGAAGAATGGAAATCTGGTTCCACGAGGACACTTTGGTGCTATGGAATTCGTATGTAATTCATCCTCCTCATATGCTCCCCAGCCTAACCAAGCTTGAATTTACAGCGGGTGCAGGGAAAACTGTCCTTGCGTGCGTTCATTCTCTACATTGAGTGGGTGCCAATAATTATGAGAATCCTAGATCGATGGTTATAGATCATCTCGGTGCTGATAACAGGGATATCGGTGTAGCTTGCATTTATCTGAACCACAAGGAAGTCGACAGCCAAACACCACCTAAGCTTCTGGCAGCTCTCTGGAGACAGCTTGTACTTAACAAGGACATTGGCTCTGATGCAAAGGAGTTATACAAGCAGCACTCCGAGAAGGGCACTTCACCTTCACCACAGGAAATTGCTGGCATCCTCACCTCTAGTCTCAAAGAGTTCTCACAGGTGTTTATTGTCATCGATGCCATTGATGAATATCCTGAGGATCAACGTTTCATCCTACTCAAACATCTCACAGAACAGATAGGTCTCAATCTCAGTGTGAAGTTGATGGTCACTTCTCGACCCCATGTTCCTGCAGGCCCGACTCTTCCAAATGTTGAAACTCTAGAGATTGGTGCAATGCCAGAGGATATTCAAAAATTTGTTGATGCACAGATCGACTTGTTACCACGCCTGTCCAAGCATGTCCAGCGGAAACCCAGCCTACGACAAGACATTCATTCAAAAATCAGCAGTAAATCTGTGGATGGAATGTAAGCTGCAATGAATCACTGTTGGAAAGAAACTGAAATAAATTCCAACCAGGTTCCTTCTTGCCAAACTTCACATTGATTCCTTGAGCAAAAAGAATACAATCAAGGCAGTTCGAGAAGCTCTGAATGCCCTCCCAGAGGGTCTTTATGACACCTATGAGATTGCAATACAGCGAGTTGAGGCCCAGAGTGAGGAAGACAGAAAGACAGCTCGCTCAACCATTACTTGGGTTGCAAATGCAAAGCGGCCATTAACAATTGAAGAATTACAAGTTGCTCTTGCTGTTGAACCAGGCATGCAACAGCTGAATGAGGAGAATCTTATGGACATTGAGATTATTATCTCGGTCTGTGCTGGGCTTGTCATTGTGGACAAGGAATCCTCTGTGGTGCGACTCATTCACTTTACCACACAGGAATATCTGGACAGCATTCAGGCTGTGCTATTCCCAGATGCACAAAGAGAGATAACGGAAACCCTGCTCACATTCCTTGCCTTTTATGGATACCTAAAATCATCCTGGAAGTGGGGGAAGCCACCCTCTTTGGCCAAGTATTCACAGTATTGCCTTGCACACGCTGCTGGACAGCCTGAAGTTCAACTCAGAGAAATTCTCCTTGGGTTTCTCAGTCGGGCTTTTCAATGGATAAGAGCAATGAATCCTGGACTGCACTGGGGGGATAAGTAGAATTCCCTGCCATGGAATTATGAGCATCAGCCATCACAACCCTCTGCATTGTGGATTGCAGCAGCTGCAAACCTTGTGGAAACTACAAAGTTTCTGCTGGAGGGCACACTTTTGCTGCAGGATTCAAAGAACCCAGAGATCATTGTGGCATCATACTATGGCCACGCAAAGATTGTCGGCATCCTTCTTGAAAAGGGTGCCGATGTCAATGCAGCAGGGGGATACTATGGGAGCCCATTGCAGGCTGCTGCTGCTGAAGGCCACACAGAGATTGTCAGCATCCTTCTTGGAAAGGGTGCCAACGTCAATGCAGCAGGGGGAGGAGATGGGAGCCCAATGTATGCTGCTGCTGCTGGAGGCCATACAGAGATTGTCGGCATCCTTCTTGAAAAGGGTGCCAATGTCAATGCAGCAGGGGGAATGTTTGGGAGCCCAATGTATGCTGCTGTTGCTCGAGGCCACACAGAGATTGTTGGCATCCTTCTTGAAAAGGGTGCCAACGTCAATGCAGCAGGGGGAATGTTTGGGAGCCCAATGTATGCTGCTGTTGCTCAAGGCCACACAGAGATTGTCAGCATCCTTCTTGAAAAGGGTGCCAACGTCAATGCAGCAGGGGGAGTAGATGAGAGCCCATTGCAGGCTGCTGCTGCTCGAGGCCACACAGAGATTGTCGGCATCCTTCTTGAAAAGGGTGCCAAAGTCAATGCAGCAGGGGGAATTTTTGGGAGCCCAGTGCAGGCTGCTGCTGCTCGAGGCCACACAGAGATTGTCGGCATACTTCTTGAAAAGGGTGCCAATGTCAATGCAGCAGGGGGAATGTTTGGGAGCCCATTGCAGGCTGCTGCTGCTGAAGGCCACACAGAGATTGTCGGCATCCTTCTGGAAATGGGTGCCAAAGTCAATGCAGCAGGGGGAATGTTTGGGAGTCCATTGCAGGCTGCTGCTTCTGGAGGCCACACAGAGATTGTCAGCATCCTTCTTGAAAAGGGTACCAACGTCAATGCAGCAGGGGGAGTAGATGGGAGCCCATTGGAGGCTGCTGCTGCTCGAGGCCACACAGAGATTGTCGGCATCCTTCTTGAAAAGGGTGCCAATGTCAATGCAGCAGGGGGAGTAGATGGGAGCCCATTGCAGGCTGCTGCTGCTCGAGGCCACACAGAGATTGTGGGCATCCTTCTTGAAAAGGGTGCCAAAGTCAATGCAGCAGGGGGAATATTTGGGAGCCCATTGCAGGCTGCTGCTGCTCGAGGCCACACAGAGATTGTCAGCATCCTTCTTGAAAAGGGTGCCAACGTCAATGCAGCAGGGGGAATGTTTGGGAGTCCATTCTCACATTCCTTGCCTTTTATGGATACCTAAAATCATCCTGGAAGTGGGGGAAGCCACCCTCTTTGGCCAAGTATTCACAGTATTGCCTTGCACACGCTGCTGGACAGCCTGAAGTTCAACTCAGAGAAATTCTCCTTGGGTTTCTCAGTCGGGCTTTTCAATGGATAAGAGCAATGAATCCTGGACTGCACTGGGGGGATAAGTAGAATTCCCTGCCATGGAATTATGAGCATCAGCCATCACAACCCTCTGCATTGTGGATTGCAGCAGCTGCAAACCTTGTGGAAACTACAAAGTTTCTGCTGGAGGGCACACTTTTGCTGCAGGATTCAAAGAACCCAGAGATCATTGTGGCATCATACTATGGCCACGCAAAGATTGTCGGCATCCTTCTTGAAAAGGGTGCCGATGTCAATGCAGCAGGGGGATACTATGGGAGCCCATTGCAGGCTGCTGCTGCTGAAGGCCACACAGAGATTGTCAGCATCCTTCTTGGAAAGGGTGCCAACGTCAATGCAGCAGGGGGAGGAGATGGGAGCCCAATGTATGCTGCTGCTGCTGGAGGCCACACAGAGATTGTCGGCATACTTCTTGAAAAGGGTGCCAATGTCAATGCAGCAGGGGGAATGTTTGGGAGCCCATTGCAGGCTGCTGCTGCTGAAGGCCACACAGAGATTGTCGGCATCCTTCTGGAAATGGGTGCCAAAGTCAATGCAGCAGGGGGAATGTTTGGGAGTCCATTGCAGGCTGCTGCTTCTGGAGGCCACACAGAGATTGTCAGCATCCTTCTTGAAAAGGGTACCAACGTCAATGCAGCAGGGGGAGTAGATGGGAGCCCATTGGAGGCTGCTGCTGCTCGAGGCCACACAGAGATTGTGGGCATCCTTCTTGAAAAGGGTGCCAAAGTCAATGCAGCAGGGGGAATATTTGGGAGCCCATTGCAGGCTGCTGCTGCTCGAGGCCACACAGAGATTGTCAGCATCCTTCTTGAAAAGGGTGCCAACGTCAATGCAGCAGGGGGAATGTTTGGGAGTCCATTGCAGGCTGCTGCTGCTGAAGGCCATACAGAGATTGTGGGCATCCTTCTTGAAAAGGGTGCCGACATCAATGCAGCAGGGGGAGCATATGGGAGCCCATTGGAGGCTGCTGCTGCTCGAGGCCACACAGAGATTGTCGGCATCCTTCTTGAAAAGGGTGCCGACATCAATGCAGCAGGGGGAGAATATGGGAGCCCATTGCAGGCTGCTGCTGCTCGAGGCCACACAGAGATTGTCAGCATCCTTCTGGAAAAGGGTGCCAATGTCAATGCAGCAGGGGGAGTAGATGGGAGCCCAATGTATGCTGCTGCTGCTGGAGGCCACACAGAGATTGTCGGCATCCTTCTTGAAAAGGGTGCCGACATCAATGCAGCAGGGGGAGGAGATGGGAGCCCATTGCAGGCTGCTGCTGCTGAAGGCCACACAGAGATTGTCGGCATCCTTCTTGAAAAGGGTGCCGACATCAATGCAGCAGGGGGAGCATATGGGAGCCCATTGCAGGCTGCTGCTGCTCGAGGCCACACAGAGATTGTCGGCATCCTTCTTGAAAAGGGTGCCAAAGTCAATGCAGCAGGGGGAGAATATGGGAGCCCATTGCAGGATGCTGCTGCTGGAGGCCATGAGAGCCAGTGACTGTGGAATGTACAACAGCTAAAATTCAAATATTAATTATTGGTAGCTTACAAGTACTTAATGTCCTTGTTCTTTTCATCAATTGGAACCAGTTTTTTTTAATTGCCATACTTTTATCAGTGCATCCTGACAATGTGATGGATTTAGTGGCTGTGCCCATTAGATTTTTGAAGTCTCTGTTCTTGCAACTCTAATGACTTTAGTGCTTATGTAATCTGTTGGAACGGCATAGGTTTGAATCTGATTTGCATGGTTTCCTTTTACAAGTACTTGTTGTACTCGTTCTTTTCATCTGATCCTTTGTATGTGCAGTTTTTCTTTCTTTATTTTTCTGGCGGGGTCACATCTGTCTTTACCTTGGTGGAATTTTTCTCCCAATATAATCCAGAAGCCATGTCTACAGCATTCTAATTAATCTTTCCAAAGATTTCATAGCACTACGAAAGACTGCAAAGTCAAAACGGCTGCATCCTCTGAACACACCTATATTAGACTCCTATGTCAATTTGAATTGGCCACCACTCCCACGTTTTCATGATCAACCTCATGTGCAAGTTGATTGTTTGATGCAATTGAAATCTGCTGATTCATTCACTTACTTCCATTTTTGCACCAGGGGGAAGCACACCTTCAGAAAAATTGTGCACTCAATATAGAGCCAGGTTGTGTTGGATGTGCACAGTGAGAGTAAATGACTGACTTGAAAACTCTGTTGGGTTCCATCCCCTGCATGTCAATCAGTCCCAGAAGCCCAGACCATCACTCTGAGTTCAAAATTTACATCACCACACCCAGCCCTATCCCTTGTACAGTCCTTGCACCTGCTGCATTCTGCTCCCGACTGTCAGCAACAGCCTCTGGGTTGACTAAACAGTGAGTAACCTGGCAATAACCCCAACCAGGAGAAACCTGGCAGACACTAATAGCTTGTGTGTTCCCCAAGCAGCAAGACCAACTGAACGGTGTCCTCCCTAGGAGACCATATGTTGTAGGTCGGGATGCGAGGCGGAACCCGGAACATGTGAAAGAGGGTGTGATATCCACTCAGGTATAAAACCTGGGATGTGGACACAGCCCACAATAAAGTGGGTAGGAAGTGGGGCAGGGTGGAGAGGAGCCCGACCATACAGGTTCCCTAACCCTTAACGTCTCTTGTATCCAGTGGTTGAAACCCTGATCAGCTTGCAACAGTCCTGGAAACCCTCGATCAGGTTTCAACCATGAGAAGCCCATGGCAGCATCATGTGAGCCCTGCGACACTAGATGTGGCTATATCCATACAGACGTGTCGTGTGAAAAAAGGGCAACCTGGGTGATTCATGACACCAACTCCTAAGCCACGTGTCATCCCCTGTCCACATTGGCTGTTGAGAATAACTTTCCTGTGCCTAGTCCTGATGTATGCCACATCAGCAATACCTGGGTCCGATACATGCCCCTACATAGCTCTATGTAGTTCTGTATTTGTCGTATTTGCTATATGAAAGTCCCCTTCTACTGAGACTTACATATTTGATGGCTGGTGTACATATTCCCCTGTATTTGATGGCTTACATATTTGCCCATATTCCAGGCCGGTCTACCTAGTTAACTCTATTCCACTGTATTTGCCTGTAGCGTATTTGCCTGTAGTCTACTGTAAATGTCATAAATCCACAGAAACCCTTGCCAAAGCCTCTGGAAACTTGCTCACCAAGTTACACAATTCTTCAAGCAGAGGAACACAGAGACAATAAGACCCATATGTGGATTCCAAGAAGCTAGAGAGACGATACAGGGAGTGGGCGTGAGGGAGTGAAGGTAAGAGACTAGCTAGGTTCTCGTAAAGTCCTGTGAGTAATCATGTGATGTGAGCATCAGTTACAGAGCAGGTTTACAGCCTCTGAATCTCTCAAATGGACCACAATTGATGCAACACTGATGGAAAAAAAAAGGGGGAGTAGAACAGCAAATAGACTATGGAAAAAGATAGGAATGGTGACTCCCCAGGATGGATGCACACTGCGGCAATTGTTATGAAACAATGAGCTCAAGAGAAAAAAATGAAGGAGGGGAGGCACACCTTGGACAAGCTCCTGCCAGTCACCAAGCTCATGTACAACAACCACATCCACTCCTCGACGCAACAGGTTCCGTTCATGATGGACACCGGCTGGTGCCCTTGGATGGGGTTTGAGCCGAATGGGTTGCACTCAGCTGTTGAATCTATCAACGAGTTCCACGACCAAATTGCGTCTGGTGTTTCCGAGGCCAAAGCCACTCTTGTCAAAGCTAAAGATGAGTTCAAGTGCTACTATGATTGCTGGTGCATTCCTGCCCCGGAGATGAAGGTAGGAGACCAAGTTTGGGTAGACATGTCAGACATCGGAATGATGTGCCCATCTCCCAAATTCTCAGACAAGCAGCTCGGTCCCTTCAAGGTCCTGGAGGTCATTGGAAAGGGTGTGTACAAGCTTGAGCTCCCCCCGCAATACTCCCAGCTACACCCGGTCTTTCCGGTGGTAAGGCTTGAGCTCCAAACCCAACCCATTCCCCCACCACCCTCAGAATGACAAACCACCACCCATCTCTGGACGGATGGAGACGTCCAGTGGGAAGTCGAGGAGATCCTCAAGGTGAAAATCTACTACAGCAGTCTCTGGTACATGGTGCAATGGGTTATGGGCCAGAGCACAACAAGTGGGTGAAACACTCTGACATCTTTGCTAAAGACACCATTTCCACCTACTACTACTGCTACCCCCAATTCCCCACAACGGATTGCCTCGGCCACCTTCAACTCACTGTCATTCTGGAGGCGCAATGCCCACCTGTGGTTTATACGTTGGGACACCATATTCCAAGGGGGGGGGTGATGTCAGGGGAACCCCTGCTTCAGCCACCTCAGCTCCACATTCAGCTCTGTCCTCAGCCAATTCGGCTCTGTCACTTCCATCACTCTCATCATTTCCATGACTTCTATTGCCTCTGTTGTCCCCATCACCTTCTGCTGTTTCATCACCCTCAACTCTGTCACCCTCAGCTCCCACCTCCCTCAGTCGCTCGCACTGGCATGTGTTATGTGACTGGGCTTGGAATCACTGCAGATCCCTTCAGTCATGTGCTACTGGCTAGTACCTATTAGAGACTTTGTGGTGAGCCACTAGGAGCCACCCGGTGGCTCATCAAGCATGTGGTGCGGAGTGGCTACCACATTTGGTGGCTGATCTGGTGGCTACACCGATGTGGTTGGGAGTCCTCAGTACATTACTTCCATACTGTCTGACATACAGTGAGCTATATTAGAGTCTCAAGTACACTTTACTACTCTATTCAAGGTTATTTCTGAGTGATTCAGGTCTCTTTTGCTCTCCTAGAGTGCATCTGCATAGGCATGGTTGTTAGATGGATGAAAACGAAGAAAAACAAAGGTGTTTGACGTCATATGTTCAGCCACCAAAGGAGCCACCGTGTAAGGAATCTATCAATAACATACACGATTACCTGTATTTTTTCCGATCTGTTTCATGTAGTTTCGAGTACTCGCAGTTGCGATGTAGTTGTAAGATTAGCGGACTCTGATTACGTACTATACACACATTACGTAGAAGTCATGAGCCGAGAAATGATTATCTACACTTTACTTCCCACCATCGCCTCGCCTGGCAATCCAGTCTCATCGAGTACCTCCGAGACCTCGTTGAGTATCTCCGAGTATAGTTAGGCTTAGGGCACTTGAGAGATTCGAAAGTGAGCATTGTCTTTTGAATACTTAACACTTCCATTACTAGGGATCTCGTGGATTAACCACCTTATCAAGCTCCTTTGAATTTCAAGGAGCTTGGGCTTATACTTGATTGATAGTTGAATTTCACTGTCAATCAGAGTCGGTAGTATAGACCATTTACAGGGTCCTTACCACAAATACAATCCGTTTCCTGAACCCGTCAGGATATTCGTCCGACTCATTCCATTCCGGCTGCATCAAGTCTTGCAAAATGGACGAATCCGGAACAGTCAACAACCTGGCCGGTTCAGACACCGATCCAGAGAGTTTACAAGAAAACAAGCCTACTGCATCTAGAGGTCGTTTCAGACCTCGTGGAACCGTTCCTAGGGCTTTATTGCAGTCAAGATCGTCCTTCATCGACTCATCCAAACTGGACAATTCTCAGTAGCCCGACTAAGTCCAGACTTCAAGCACCTACTCAAGCACCTCCACGAGATCGGTTCGCTCGACGCTGTCTGAGGAGACATCAGCTACGCGGCCGAAGAACCGAAAGCCTACTGTGGATACGGTCACGGATGAGGACGATCCTCCTCTGCGACCAACAGGAACGGAATCAAGCTCCAGGGCGGCTGCTCAAATTGATACGAGGAGCCCGCTAAACAACAGTTTTGCTCAATTCACGAGTCCCACGGCTGCATGCACTCAATCTTGGACTAAAGCTAGAGAACTCAAAGGAATATTGCCCCCTTTGAAGGTCTCATCCCCCCGTGAGTTAAAACTTGCGGGATCATCGCAGTTTAGCATGAATCCGCCTTTGGGTCCCAGGATGTCGGGACGGATTTCGCCCGACCAGAGAGATTCAGACGACGATGCGCCTCTCTCGCGCATTTCGGAGAACAAACGCGAGGGGGAACGCGATTCGAGTGGATCGATCCCGGGTCCTGAGGCAGAGACGTGGATGGATAACAGAGAGTATGGAATTTCAGATATGGGTACTCTACATATGGAATACCTCCGCCATGGCACGAATCAGACTTCGGTTAGCTCGAGAGTGAGCAAGTACGCTGTGAAGAAATTGCTCCTCCCCCGTGAAATAATGGATAGGGGAAGGAGCAAGAATTCTTCTCAGCCGCGCTTCACATTGGAACCAACTCTTTAGAAGAGCTGTCGCTGACTATCGCCCAAATGCAGTCGCTGCTCGAGAGATTGGCCAACCTGTTGCCCCGCCAACAGAGCCTCTTTGTTATAGATCCGAAGGGATCTTTGTATCCCGTCTTGGAAGGAGCACAGAGTCTCGCCGAGCTTAATGTAGCTTGGTTAGCCTTACACCAGCGATTCGGATTGGCGGATCAGTTTTTGGATAAGTACCAAAGAGAATTCCGCACGTTGGAGGGAGGCGTGATGCCCTCATCCCCCATATCGACAAATCCTGGTGTTTATGACCGCCTGCCTGATCAAGGTTCTGGACATGAAAAACTGGATTTTCTATTCAAGAACGTACATCATCACTGATCCCGGGTCCCGAAGGAGTACATAGGGACTAGTGATGATTGGATCTATCAAGCTATGCCAGTGAGCAAGGACCTGAACGACAAATTTCCCAACTGACCTTTGGAGGATAACCCATCTACCGTGTACTATATGGCCCAAGGAGCCAGGACCGGGCAATTTGTTTCAGACAGGTCTAGCTGGAGATCGAATGAATTTAACTTACCGCCCAGTGGAGATGTCGGGAATGATCCGAAGGGAAAGGCGAAAGAAAAATCCAAGGAGAGAGATGATTCGCTCAGGAACCTAATTCCGAGTACTCCTACCCAATCGAAGAACCAAAACGACGGGAAGAAGCTCAAGGTTCCCAAGTCTCCGAGGGGATCTATGGCAGCGACAGCAGTACCAGCCATAAATCCTCTAGCTGGCATAGCTTCCGCTGGACCCTTTCCGGCTTATAACGAATCCATCAGCACCGCGTATGGGACTAGTAAAAAGGTTCCTAACTTTCCGGGAGCAACTCGCAAATTGGGGGGATCAGCAAGCAAATCAACGTCAGAAAGGTATGACTATAGGTATAGGGACGTACCACCGCACCTAGGAAATCTTGGAACCATCTCCTAACGCTGCTGAAGGCGACGGTGGTGATGGAGGCAATGACGATGCAGGAGCCCAAGGCGATGTCAAAGATGGTAATGGCTCTGGGGATGAACCATCCGAGAATAAGGATAGTCGTGCTCCTAACCATAGTACAAATGGAAGGGCGCGGCGTCATCCTCCCAGAAGACCACAGAAACCTCCTGTTCCAGATCCCTCTGATGGAGGGGATAGTGATGGCGGAGCTGGGAATGACGACGAAAGTCGAGGACCCCCATACAAAGGATATCCTCACGTAGTCCCGGGTGCTCCATACGGGAGTATAGTGCCGACTATTGAGCCGAAGTTCAAAGTTGACGCGCTACCTACCTGGGACGGCAACCACAGCACAGCCATTGATTATTTCTGCGAAGTGGGAGAACTGGCTTCTTTGAAAGGTTGGATGCCGGAAGCTCTGGGACATTGGTTACCGACTCGTTTGAAGAAGAATTCGGAAGTGCAATTATGGTTTTCACATCTGCCTCCAACCAGACAAGAGGAAATGTGCTCCCATTACCTGACGTACCTCAAAGGCATCAGGGACAAATTCTTGGGTAGAAGGTGGAAAATGACGGTAAATGCTGAGTTCGACCAACAAACCTTCTGTCAGAAAGGTCATGAAGACGAATCACCACAGAGATTTATTGGCCGGAGAATCCGGTTCATCCGTTTATTAGCGAATTCTGACAACGGAGGACCGCTTGAAGTTTTCTTAGCGATGAAGACGGCTCCTATCGCATGGAGTACAATTCTCATTCTGGAAAACATCAGAGACTCGGAGGAGCTCTACGAGAAAGTAAATGAGCATTACGAAGCGTTGATTGATAGCGTATGAAGGGAATCTGCAGACGTGATTACCACGCAAAATCTGGCTTCGAGCTTGCGTCGCCTGGGCTTCCAGCAGAATCCCCCGCGAACGACTTTTCGGAGATCCGCAAATGTAGCAGCTGCTGATGGAAATGCGATAGAGCCTCCTGGAGAAAGTGAAACACTGACTCTCCCAATGGAAGAAAGTCGAGATACCAAGGATGGTGCAGAAACGTTGAAACAAGTCTTTCAGACTCTGAAAAGACGGCAAAGGCCTCCTCCCAAAGGGGGCTATCCTTTTCCAAAGCACGACGACGTGATGACTAGGATGGGACGCGTACCTCCCTCACCTTGTAAAGTGTGTGGAAGCGCAAACCACTGGGATTGCGAATGTCCGGATTGGGCGGTGTATTCTGAAAAGATTAAGCGCGGGTTATTGGTTCTGTCGACGGAGCCGTTAGAAGAGGAGACCGGGATGTTGTATCATTCGGCGTACCTAGTGCTGATGAACGAACGCCTCGAGGAACCGTCTTTATAGGTTCGGCGGCTCTGGAATGGGTGGAAGTTTTGTTATCCACCTATGAGAGGAAGCGTAAGACCGACGCTAAAGAAACTTCAATGGACTTGCTCGAAAAGCAAGAGGACCCGGAATTGGAAATCGTATCGGACACCCCCGCAATAGAAGAGTTATCCGGCCCGGGAAATGGATCTGCTAGTCGCAGAAGCCCGAGCCATAGGACGACAATGATAAAATCGAAGACGAGTATTGGGAGAAGAAAGCGAAGATGCTCAAAGCAACGAAGTACGTGCTTGAGTCGGAGTCGGACATCGAGGATTCGGAAGAGCAAGAAGGAGATGCGCCACTGGCTGAAGAGAGAGATTTGTCGCAAGATCAGAAAATCAGCGAAGGGGAGGAACTCCCTCCACCCCTGGGGGGTGCGGAGCCGATCGTGCTAAAGAAGAAGCATAACCCAAAACCAGGGGAGTCTGCAGTAGGAGTTTCAGTGCTTTCGGTGAAAGGTTGGATCGAGACGATGGATAGCAAACCGGTGGATCTAAGAATCGATTCTTGCGCGGATATTACCCTTTTATCGGAAGAATACCACACGAAAATGACGAACCCGCCAGCGATTCGAGAAGGTCATCAAATGAATTTGGTGCAGCTAACAGACCAAGGAACTACGATAAAGGGTTACTCAAAGTTGAGGATTATGATGGAGTCGACCCACGGAGAAATCCTGCAATTGGAAGCGGAAGCTTACGTAGTGAAAGGCATGTCGGTGCCGATTCTCCTAGGGGAGGACTTTCAGACGAATTACGAGTTGGGAGTGACAAGAAACGTGGAGGAAGGCACCAAGCTGAGATTCGGCGGAACCAAACACGAAGTTGAGGCGGTGGGAGTAGAAAATTTCGCTGGCATGGCTCAGTTGCATAAATTGGCAACGGGGTCAACTTCTCACGCAAGTCGAATGGAGCGCGCCAAGGAGCATCGGCGATCGAAGAAGAGGAGAAGATGAAGGAAGAAACTCTATGGATTGCAAAATCGAGTCGTCCAAGCATCGGAAGACTACCGGATAAGACCGCATTCCACTCGAATTGGGCGATTAGAAGGCAGCTTCAAAGAAGATAGGACTTGGATGGTAGAGACGAACCTTCTGGCGAATGCGGACGACTCGTTTTTCAGTGTACCTAAAACGCTGATTTCATCGAGGAATCCTTGCGTTCCGGTTAGCAATTTAAGCAACCAACCGAGGATAATACGAAGGGAGAAATACTCGGACTCTTGGTAGATCCGTAGGAAGTTTTCAATAGGCCAGAGAGCGAGGAGGAACTGGAATTGATGAAGAAGAAGAGTGCGATGTTGGCGAAAGTAGTTCAACATGCATCGGACATCGAAGGGACTGAAAGTGAATCTGGTAGTGAGAGTCCACAGAGGTCGGAAGCGCGAATAAGGACAGATTTCGGGTCAGGAGTCCCTCCTTTGGAGGGTAATCAGGAAGCGGGGATCCACGTCCGAGATGAGGAGGGTCGAGTGCCCAACCACGGAGGCCTGATAGAAGAAGAAGAAAAATCGCCGCCGCCGGTCAATGGTCCGACTTTCGAGGAGTCCGAGGATTACGGCCCAAAAACGGCCGCTATGCCTGACAATACCGTCTATCCATCAGATGCGGGAACTCTTAGATATAGGCTCGCTTCCGCCACATTTGCATGAAAAAGCGTGGAGCATGCTGAAGAAAAGGGTGAACACTTTTGGATTTGACGGAAGGCTGGGGCACTTGGATGCGAAAGCTCACATCCGGACGAAGGAAGATCAGCAGCCAATTGCGGTGCCCATGTACAGCAGTTCTCCTGAGAAGCGCCGGGTGATCGGCGAACAACTGGACAAGTGGTTCGAGTTGGGGGTAATAGAACCTTCCATAAGTCCTTGGAGCGCGCCCGTGGTCATAGCATATAGGAACAGAAAACCGAGGTTCTGCGTTGACTATCGGAAACTCAATACGGTCACCGTGGGCGATCAATTCCCGATTCCAAGGCAATCCGAAATCCTGTCTTCCTTATCTGGAGCGCAAGTTTTGTCCTCCGTAGACGCTCTAGCAGGATTTACTCAAATGGAGATCGCAAAGGAGGATGTCGAGAAAACTGCGTTTAGGACCCATAGAGGTCTATCTCAATTCAAGCGCATGCCTTTCGGACTGAAGAACGGACCGTCCATATTTCAAAGAGTGATGCAAGGCATTCTATCACCATATTTATGATTATTTTGCCTCGTGTACATCGACGACATTGTCGTGTACTCAAAAAGCTACAAGGAACACATTAGTCATCTTGACAAAGTTCTTGGAGCCACTGAAGACTCGGGGCTTACTCTTTCACCGAATAAGTGCCATCTGTTCTATTCTTCAATCCTACTCTTGGGTAGGGCTGCCGCTCGTTACCGTGACGGCAACGGCCGTCGATTTGACGGCCGTTTTTCCCATCCCGAAACCTCTGACGGGACGGGACGGGCAACGGGACGGCCGTGGCAGCCGTGATTACGGTAACGGGTTGGGTTCCAATTCAACTTGCGATTTTGACCCCATCTCGACTCACATATTGGTATAGAATGTCTTACATGTCTTCAATTGACCAGATACATGTTCACCCCTGCTGTTCTTCGGTCTTGGTGCAAGCTTCTGGTGTGTTGAACCTCGGCAATCATGTTCGGTCGTTGCCGATGATCACAACAATAGCCATGCAACACCGATTTCTGACCAACAGATCTGGTGGGAAGGAAATATATGAACTAAATGAGGCGGCTTTCCAAGCATTCAACTGTTTAAACTGGAAATTCCCGCTCAAATGGTCAGTTTAAAACCAGATTCAAATCACCCGTCGAACGGCCGTCACGGCCGTTGTTTGACGGGCCGTAGAGGGAGCTCCAAAATCTCCGACGGGACGGGCACGGCACCCGTTCGACGGGTGCCGTCGAGCCGTCGCGACGGTAACGGGCGGCAGCCCTACTCTTGGGACACAAGGTGTCAAGACTGGGGCTGTCGACGCACCTGGAGAAGGTCAAAGCGATACTGGAGCTCGAGCGCCCAAGGAAGGTTTCACAACTACAGACCTTCTTAGGGATGACCGTATATTTTTCGAGCTTCATACCCTATTATGCCGACGTTTGCATGCCCCTCTTCCAACTGCTCCGTAAAGGCAGTAAGTGGGAGTGGGGACCGGAGCAGGAGCAGGCCTTTCAGGCCATTAAAGACGCATTAAGGAGAGCACCAGTCTTAGGGCACCCAATTGAAGGACTGCCGTACCGATTATATACGGATGCTTCGGACGAAGCAGTGGGGGCTGCGCTGCAACAGATTCAACCAATGTTGGTGAAGGACCTGAAGGGAACGCGAGCTTACGCGAAACTAGAGGCGGCTTACAAGGCCGGGGCTCCTCCTCCCAAGTTGATGGTCAGCATTTCGTCGAAAGCAGATGACGCCGCAGTGAAGGATAGCTGGGGACCATCCTTAGATGAGACCGTGGTACATGTCAAACAAGTGATTGCTTACTGGTCAAGGTCCTTCAAGGGCGCAGAAGTGCGGTATTCAACGACCAAGAGAGAAGCCTTGGCGGCTAAAGAAGGATTGGTCAGGTTTCAGCCCTTCGTAGAAGGTGAAAGCGTACTACTGGTGACGGATCACTCTGCCCTGCAATGGGCCCAGACGTACGAGAATTCGAATCGGCGTCTAGCCGCTTGGGGGGCGATTTTTTCCGCCTATGCACCAGGGCTAGAAATAATCCACAGGGCCGGCAGGAAACACTCAAATGTGGACCCGCTCTCCCGACTGGTGCGAGCGCCGCCAGCACATACCTCTCCCACTGAGGTAGCTGGGGAATCTATCTCTATGGCGAACAATTTAGCATCGGTACAAGAGACTTGGCTAGAAAAGGAACCAGCGAAAAGAGCCACGTTCGTAGCTTGGAGTCTGAGCGATAGTTTGGAGGAACAGAAGTCAGCCTTTGCGACGACCTGAGGAATGCAGTTGAAGGACGAAGGCGGTAAGAAAATGATTCCGGATGGTGTCTCGACTCTAAAGGCTGGGGGGGGAGCAAAGACTATTCAAGAGAACTCACAACCTTCAAAAGTCGATTTACCATCGGAAGACGATGAGTTGGATTCATTGCCAGTGACAGAGGAGTATTGGGGAGCGTTAAATCCACCCCCGAATATTCATATCGAGATGGACAGGGACTTCCGGGAAGCCTTCGTTGCGGACTATCAGCATGTAGTTTTGAAATGTATCTGGAACGACAGATTGACAATCAAAGAACACTGGAAACCAGGCCAGAGGTACTTCAAAAATGAAGACGGGCTACTGTTCTTTAGAGACACTGATTATCATCCAAGACTATGCGTACCAGAGAAGCAGAGGAAGCACATTATGGAAGAAGCTCACGAGAACCCCTTCGAGACGGCTCACGCCAGCCCGGAGAGATTATGGAGAAAGCTGTCATCAAGATTTTATTGGGATCACATGAAAAAGGACTTGTCTATCTTTTGCAATTCCTGCAACATCTGTCAGAAAATCAAGCATAGGAATTTCATGAAGTACGGATATCTCATCCCGAATCCCATCCCTTCACGTCCATACGCATCCATTTCGCTGGATTTAATCATAAACCTCCCTTGGAGTGGCGAATATAACACCATCCTAGTAGTGGTGGACCGTCTATCCAAACATACGTCATTCATCCCGATGACATCGGGATTAAATGCGGAAGGGTTCGCAGAATTATTTGCGAAGTACGTAGCCTCCAGATTCGGATTACCGGATAGCATCATAGCAGACCGAGATCCCCGATGGGCGTCGGATTTTTGGAAAGCAGTGGCTAGAATCCTGAAGACGAGAATGGCATTGTCGTCTTCCCATCACCCTCAGCACGATGGACAAACAGAGAATGTGAATCGCCAACTGGAGACTATGCTCAGGGCATATGTCAACCGTGACCAAAACGATTGGGCAGACTGGCTCCAACTCCTGGAATTTGCGTATAACAACAATGTGCACACCTCGATAGGAACATCACTGTTCTTGATTTTGTATGGATTTGCACTGTTCAAGTTTTTCAGCACAATTTATGGTGAAAAATGTTGTTTGTTTTTCAGACATTTTTCACTGAAAAAGGTAGTGAAAAACTCAAAACATTTCCACCATTTTGTGAGTTTGAGGTGAAAAATTCAAAAGGAAGCTCAAAAGAGGTGAAAAAGATTTGAATTTTTCACCACTTTTTTCAGTGAAAAATGTCTGAAAAACAAACAACATTTTTCACTATAAATTGTGCTGAAAATCTTGAATCTCCCAACCAGTGTCGAACCAAAAACCCCTCTGGAATTCATTCTTCCAAAGAAGGAAAGGAATCACCTTTACGGGATGAGCTCAGAATCAAGCAAATTCTTGGAGGAATTAAATATGCACCATGAAAGCGCGAGACTAGCCATAGCGAAGGCGCAGGAATCCCAATCGAAGTTTTACAACAAAGGCCGCAAAGATGTTCCTGAGTTTGGAATCGGTTCGAAAGTGCTAATCAGCCCGCATTCTGGAGTAGATCAAATCAAAAGGAGAAGGCACGAAATTAGTGCAGCAGTGGATCAGCCCTTTTGAAGTGTTACAAAAGCTGAATCCTAGGACGTATCGAGTCCGACTGGATGACAAGTACCTGGGCTTCCCGGTTTTCAATTTGGACCACTTGAAACCGTATGTGGATAGTCCCGGGGATCTAGGAGTTAGGAGCAAAATGTCCGAGACAAGGGACCGTGTCGCCGCCGAAGAATACGAAGTGGAGAAAATCATTGCAAAAAAATATGATAAAAGAAGAAAGACTCACCTCTGGCTGGTGAGGTGGAAATCGTACGGTCCTCAACACGACACCTGGCAGACCACGAAGGACTTGTGCAATGCCCCTGAGATGATGCACGCCTTCTCAAAGTCTGTCAGGAATCGTGAGTAGGAGACCGGGCTGGTTTGGGCCGTGTAATTGTATCTGTGGAACAGAAGGAGCTCTGTCGATCATGAAGCTTCATTTCCAACGTGGAGACGGAGCTCCGGCGCGAATTCTTTGCCTTATATTTAGTATCTCTCTCTCTCACTCTCTCGCTCTCTCTCTCTCACCCCCGTTTTCGACGAGGGTACCTCTTAAAACTCTTATTTCTTTCTTTTGACTTTCCTAAACGATCTCGGGTTCATTTGCTACCTTGCTTGGAAGCTCTCTTGAATTTCAGTGAGCTCTGAGTCTAGGAGAGGAATGAAAGTTCACGAATTTCGGTTCTTGATTTCTGCTGAGCAATGGATTCCATACATATAAACGACACTTATACAATCCCTCTTTTCTCATTGCTCAAAGGTATTGAATGGATTTCCTTCGACTCCACCTCGGATAAAATCCCGATCGACGCTATGAAGCGCTGGCGAGCTCATCTATATGCGAGTGAGCAGCTACCTCCCGGAGTCCTGGAAGCCACAGGGAATTGTCTCGGACCCGAGTGGTATACGCACAAGAAGCACTATCGAGGCTGGAGTCCCATCTCAGCGTTGAGCAATGAAGTCGACCCAATTGGGTTCCTATTCGATGGGAATCCGGTCCCTCTCAAAGAGGAGACCGCCGTGATATCTTACGACAGGACGGCGGAGAGATCTTGGTGTTGGCTGGCTATCACATAAGCGATGAATGGAAACAGAAAGTAGCCCATACGTCCGAGCAACTGAGCTCCATATGCATGATCGCCACCGGTAACTCGCCCTTCTATAGTCCTTTGAGAGGGGGGGGATCGCTTGGACACATGCCTTCCCCTGTCAATTACGCCTCGTTGGATAACATCCAGCCCTCGGAAGCTGATGCACGCAAGAATGTTGAACGGGCGCTGGAGACTATAGCCGATCTTTGCGGGTTCCTAAGCTAGATTAGCTCGGTTTCAACGAAATGGCAAGGAGCCCTGGTGAACAGCGAGTGTTTATTCCTCGAGTCGTTGAAGCTACAAAGACGTCAGAAACGAGGGGCCCTGTACAAGTTCAGCAAAAATTACCATGTGGCAAACTTCGAACATTTGTTGCAAAACGGCGTACCTTTCCATTATCCTTGGACTCCTGACGAGATGGGGCAAGGAAGATTCATACGATACAGTCCCCGTTACGTTGGAGGATTGTCAGTGATTCGCTTGGCGCGAGGGGATGTTCGCGTCGACCCGGAAGAGCTGTCGTTTTTCGAGGAAATCAAGGACGATCTAGATCGCTACGATGAATTCTTTCAGGACATACATTCCGAAAGGAGAGGAATGGTATTTACCTCCTTTCAGGCATCCTATCATTACTACGAGATTTCGTTCCTGGGGTATGGAGTGCGTCCTCTTGAGAACTGGAATGAAATCTGTGCGTGCGCTGAACGCTTCAAGTGTATGAAGGCGGAAAGATCGGACGGGACGTCTATCACGTTCTTCAGACAAAGTCCCTTAAGAAAAGACACACCTCTTTCCCCTCTGGACACGCATCTTTGGCCCCTGTCTCAATTCGCTTCTGGAGAATACGGAGGAAGCATGACCGACCTCGAACTATACCAGCAAACCAGCATGATAGTCCGGGAGATGGCTAAAGACAGGTGGGGGCCGATTCCAGGACGTACCTTTAATCCATACGACGGACGCCTGAACGCTCCGGTCCGCGTCTTGTAACGACGAAGAGGTGTCACCGTGGTACGCTCCTTGAGCCCTCCTCAAAACGCGCATCGCTTTATCGGAGACCCTGAAAGAGGGGAAAACTGGAGGAGCCCTAATCACCATCTGTCTTTGGAAGACCGACTTAGCTCTCCCAGGAACTATGTCCCGGCACATCAGCGTTACAGTCATAGGTGACGATCCTCCAGATCTTTGAGCCCTGCTCGCATTAGCCTGGGTCCGCTTGCAACTCGCGCATCCAAACTCCTAGTCGAAGGTCGGTGTCAGTTTCGACCGCGCGCTCGGATGGGAGAGACAGGTCAAGGAGCTCGGGCAGTTCTTCCTCGCGTTCCTCCTCGCGGACTGGTCGGAGTGCAAGATCGGACCGTTCGATGTCGTGCGAGTCATATGCAGCCGAAAACACGGAAAGAGATCTCGATCGCGAGGAAGAATATGCCACGGAAACTAGTCGGGTTTGGATCACCGACGACAATCACGAACCTGTCGACCAGGATGATGCGGAAGCCTTCAACGACGAATCAGTGAGGCAGGAGTATGACAACTTGACGTGTGAGGACCCCGAAGAATCGGAGGTGTACGAGGATGCTACCGAGTTTTTCGCTGAGCCCATCGAAAACAGAAATGACACTCTTCATAACAATCAGGAAGTCGATTCTGAGACGAAAGCCCATGTCAAGTATATCCCACACTGCGGTTCAAGAGCAGAAGCGGTGTCGTACCTCAAGAAGAATATGGTGCGTGTCACGGAAATATGGCCTACAAGGCCCGAGCGACCCGATCCGGTTTGGAATAAAAGTTGGCTGGATCGGGCAATCTTAGTATTCAAGGACCCGCGAACACATGTCCGTATGAAGCTGATTGCCAATTGCTTCTGCGATGTGGAAGGCATCAAGGATGTGCTAACGGCGGCATGGAAATTCGGGCTTCCTTTCCAATTGTTCCTCCCGGAGTCCGATACCCGGCTCTTTGGGGATTGGACCATGTCCAGAATGGACGAATTAGCTTTGCCTAAACTTTACGGATCAGGGTTCACTGAGAGATTCTTGACAAAAGTGAATGGACCACAAGCTCAATACACAGCCTGGATCGCGAGCGCGTCTGAAGTAGTTCGTCATCCCAATGCGGTTGCCTTTATTGCAGAGGGAGGAATTGTATCCGAGATAGCTCAAGTCATCGACCCTACCCTAATCCACCGCTTCGCGAAGGGACCGTCGGTTCAAGTCACGGAATTCTCGAAAGGGGAAAAATTCCTGCAGAAAGATCCTCCCGAAGGAGAGAGGCGTCAGTTTTTTACAGCCGACTGCGTCTCAGAAACGGAGATCTCGATTCTCCTTGGATACATACCGGGGGAAAATTCAGACAAGGACCGTACACTCTTTCCTTGTCCTGCTTCGTTCGAGGAGTACAGCGACCACTATCGTGGAATGGTAGGAGCTGGAGCTTTGAATATTCTGACAAATCTGGTGCAGAAGGCGGAACGGAACCCTAAGTGGCTGACTGACGCTCAATGGAAATCATACTTGCGCTCCAATAACTGTGGCCTTCATGCACCTACTAATGTTCCTTCTACCAAGGACTTTAACAAAGTGGGGGAGATGATTCGTCGGGTGTTTCCCATCAACTGGCAGCATATGCTGGTGCACCAGCTACGCATTCCAGAAATCTTCGACTCGTGAGCACATCGAACCTAGGGGGGCTCTGTAAGGAATCTATCAATTTGAATACTGAACACTTCCATTACTAGGAATCTCGCGGATTAACCGCCTTATCAAGCTCCTTTGAATTTCAAGGAGCTTGGGCTTATACTTGATTGATAGTTGAATTTCACTCTCGATCAGAGTCAGTAGTATAGACCATTTACAGGGTCCTTACCACAAATACAATCTGTTTCCCGAACCAGTCAGGATATTTGTCCGACTCATTCCATTCCGGCTGCATCCAAGTCTTGCACACCGAATGCCATAGCCACTATGCACTGCATGCTGTCAGAGCCACCAGGTGGCTCCTGGTGGCTCACCGAAAACTCTCTATTAGTTTATAAGCTTCACCTACTGTGGAAATCCTCATCCTTTCTTCTCTTCAGATTCCCCTGCTAGGTGCGTAATATTTCCGCTCCTGTACCTTAGTATAGCAATTAATGTACTTCAGATTCCCCTGATAGTTTCCACACCCCGTGCTCAGCTTAAGGTTGCCCTTACAATAATATCCTCCTTTTTTAATGTACTAGTTCTCAGTTGGTAAAGCAAATTAATCCCTGGTCAAATATACAAAGATTTCAGCTGTCAGCAATGGCCTCTGGGTCGGCTAAATGGCAAGTAACCTGGCAAGAACCCCAACCAGGAGAAACCCGATAGACGCTAATAACTTGTGTGTTCCCCGAGCAGTAGGACCAACTGTACAGTGTCCTCCCTGGGAGACCGTATATCTTAGGTTGGGATGCGAGGTGGAACCCGGAATGAGTCAAAGAAGGTGTGATATCCACTCAGGTATAAAATCCAGGGTGTGGACGCAACCCGTAATACGGTGGATAGGAAGCGGGGTAGGGTGGAGACAATGCCTATAGTCAAGCCAAGGTAGAAGCCTGAGATTAGACGAGGTAGAATCTAGTGTACATGGAGATTCTACCGAGTTTATATAGGCTTCGAATAAATTAGAAGTGATCGCGGTTGGTCACGATCAGTTCCTGTACCGCAGCATTAAGGAGCGTTAATGCTGATAATCCTGGACTCCTCTGTGTCTGTTTCAGTGGCGTTGGAGGACCTAGGAGACCCGATGTTCAGGTTCCCTAGTCCTTAATGCCGCTGTCTCCAGTGGTTCAAACCGATTGAGTCAGTGGTTGAAACCCCAATCAGTTTGCAACCATCCGCGTACTTCATGATGTGTCCGGGGACTAGGATCTGTCCATACAGGTTCCTAGTCCCTAACGTCTTCTGTATCCTGTGGTGTGGACTACCCTGAGTCTGCGGCTTTAGAATCCGTGGTCGGGTTTCAACCGTGAGAGGGTAACGTGGTGGCGTCATGAGAGTCCTGTGCAGCTAAGACACGTCTGTATCCGTACAGACACGTCGCGTGAAAAATAGAACCCGGGTGATTCATGACATCAGTCGAAGACAGGGAGGTACATAGAGAGGCCCAGAAATGGGCAAGTATGTAGAAAGGCATTAACTACAGTCAGCTATGTAGAAGGGCCCAAAATACAGGTGAATACGGAGGTGAACCTGAAATACAGGCAAATATGTAGGCCAGCCACAAATACAGGGGAATACACTATGTAAGTGGCCTGGGGAATACGGTGAATATGGTGAATACAGCAAAAACCAGGATTTGCTGATGTGTATGAAGGTCCCCCCTTACATAGCAACATGGAGGTAGGTAGGTAGCATTACACAGCCAGTCCAAATCATGAACACCAGTTCCAGGGATTCTCCCGGTGTACAAAGCAAGTGTAATCACACCATCACCCCTGGACCCCTCTTGGCATCTAAACCAAACTCGCAGACCCCATAGGCTTCCCCATGCCCCACGGTAGAGCCTAGATAACAAGATGAAGCATAAATTTGTACCTAGATCAGCTTGTCAGTTATCACATTTACAATACACAGGTGTCACATAGAGGACTTCAAGGACATCATGCACAAATTTGCCCATCAGTACAATTGTTGAGCGCTCATAGATCATGGCCTTTAATAGGGCAATAGAATTGAGGTCAACAATCATCTTCTGCATTTTTGGCACAGCAGGGAGTAATTTTCCTAGACACATGGTGCGAAGTTTGAGCACATCAGTTGGTCTGGCATTCAAGTAATGTGTGTTCTGGGCTTTCCACCTTAGCTATGCAAAATCGGCAGAGATGTTCATGTCTGGGTACTGGCTGGGGTGCATGATCCATGTACCGCAACTTTCCAAGACAAGTTGATGAGTCGATAACATGATTGAAGTCCGCGCTTCGCAGTGTTCTCAAGTCATGACCATGAATAAATAGTGCCTCAGATATAAAGTCTTTTGTGTGGCAGGTTTGTCCTTTTGTGGTTCACGGTGTTTGCGTAGTAAGTAGAGTTTAACTGACGAGTCGACTTCATGTTGTAGCCATCCAAGTGCCTGTGCTTCAATATCTTTCTGATAAGCCTCAACAGTTTTTTCAGTTGCTAAAGCGAAGTCTAAAGGGGGGCAAGCAAATGGAAGGCTGGTTGCTGCAGTAAGTATGTCTCCAGCCCACAATTTTTTCCTAAGGCCAGCCAGTTCAATGTTTAAGCATGCTCATGCAAGATGGGAGAGTGGGAGCGATAGGAGATATCGCAGATAAACCAGTAAGAGCATGAAGTGATGTATGCAAAGGGGCATGATTCCGGTCTCAGTGAAGAGCGGGGCGAGCAAGGATTGGGAATGGACATTCAGAATTTGCCTAAAGAAGTCAACTTGTATCATGCAAAGCTCCTTGACATGGATATCTTCACTGTCAGGACAGACCTCACAGCCGTGGATGAGGTGACAATCCACTCGGGCCATGTATAAGGTCTTCTGTTCTTTTGGCATCAAGTGACCCATGGAGTCTTCTATTCCCAAACGGCTTCTCTTTGATTCATCTGCCTGTGTGCACTCTTTTTTACTCAAGAGATTCACCTTCAACTTGGCATCTTACTCATTTCTGCTTTATGTTCGGGCTAGTTCCGTTGACGTGGGACTTTTCAGGCGGAGATCACATCATGGAACATCCAGTCTCCTTGATTTTTCCAGTGCACAAACCTTTGCTTTCTCCCCCACTGCTACCTTCTGCAATTTGCCTGTATCTACTGGTTTCGACAGCCGTGCTGCACACTCTTGTGCTTCACCAGATTGGGTCCTCAATTCTGGGCTCCATACATGCACATCCCAACTCTCCAGCCCTCTGATGCTCCCATGTGACGCGGGCATCATCTCTTTATGCTTGCATGATATCCCTGTGAATGCCTCTCTGCCATACAACTTGGTGTTGGGTTTGGACTGGCTCAACCTTGTTCGTAACTCTGCACCCCGGCTCATCGTGCATCTAAGCTCTGGCTCACTTGATCTTCGAACAATCGGCTTAGTGGTTGCGCAGTCGCCCACAGGTGTGTGGCCACCTCTGTCTTGCCAATGGCATGTACTTATATGTTTACTCTCAGCCTCCCCACTGCTCACTCTGGTGTTTTGAGCAAACATTGGTTTGGAATTGTCGGCCTCATCAGTGTCTGCAGGCAGACCTGCTGTAGTACCTGTCCCCTCGTCGATGCCAAGTATACGAGGCATCAATGTTGTAACTTCTCGCTTACGAGATGGAACATCTGTTCAGGATGTTCGCGCAGCTAGTACACTAGCAGTGCACCCTCAAAATATGAATTTAAATGATGATTGGAATATGAATGATGATCCTTTTGTTCGCATTTCTATCGATGAAAAAATTGCCGTTGTATGGTTCCTTATTCATTAGGGACGTTGCACAAAAGCCGCATGCGGCTTTCAAAGCCGCACACGGGAATATCCTTTTTTTGCTCCGGAGCATCACTAGGACTCTCAAATAGCCTCTTTTGACCACCAGAGCAAAGAAAAAAAAAAGCTGCATGTGATGAGTTTGCGCACCAAAAAAGCCGCATGCAGCTTTGCGCAACGTCTCTATTATCGGCAACCTGTGATTCAAGCTTTGACGGTTACTAGACAACATCAGCATGTGTCTGTAAGAGACTCCAATGAGATGCACAAAAGTGCTGATACCTTATGCTTGGAATTTCTCACTCATGAGTGTTCAGAAGCTTATCTCATACTAAGGTCGGAAGCTATGCTAGTCGGATTCAATCCGCCTCTGCTTACATCCAGTGAAACTCTCAATGCCAAAAATCTCTTGCCATCCCAATGCCTTGTACCCTCCGCATAGCCCCAGATTCCACTGCCCACCCACACATATTCCCATCCCTTATATGGGTAGGAGTTGTCCACCCAGTCCCCATCCACCGTCCTCAAGCCATTCTCCCTGCAGACAAGGCAGGAGTTTCATTGGAGCATGCCCCTACACGTCCCTGTGCACTATACCACTGTTATTCCAGCTCCTCATCTTGTATTTAGATTTTAGAAGCTGTGCAATAGAATTATAATGTCCCTTTGATATTTTTTCAGCAGAATTCACAGGAGCAAAGTGGAGAGGAAGAGCATTGGATTGCTCACCCATCTAAAGGTTCAGTGCCTGCCTCAGAGAAGCCCAATCCATGTCATAGTTACTATAACGGCTGATGGCACTTGGCCGTAACCGAAGAGATGGGATATTCATACTCCGACCATACCATATTTGGATGTATCTCCGGCAGAGAACATTGCAGAGTTCCATCCTCTGGCCCTCAAGAACTGCAAGAACTGCTTTGAAAGCATTAAAGATTACAACTGGGTCTCATTTGATTTTATGAAGATTTTTCCAAAGGTGTAAGGCATCCAAATGGACAAACTAATGTTGCACCTGCAGACACAGCAATATTATTGTAGAAATTGAAGGTTGGGGAAGCAAAAGGGTACAGATACTATTCTCTAGCTAATACAGGGCCAGCCTTTTATACGTAGAGAACAATGGGCAGGGAACAATGAGAATACAGCAAGAACAAATAAATACTATGTGTCTGACACGTTGGTCCACGCGATGCTACGTGGTCGACACAACAACAACAACACTCCCCCTCAAGCGCGAGTCATTCCAAGGTGCGAGACGAAAGCCGTTGTGGGTTGTTTCTTCGAGTTCCAGGTAACAACTCCCCCTGAAAATATGGAGAGGTAACCGGTTATGGATCTTCGATCGTTTCCGATTGCGGCATCATCGTAAGTCTGACGTGCGAATCCATCGGTGTTGAGACTGGATTACAGTCTTGCATCTGAAAATGTTCCAGGATCTTGGCGATATATTGAGCCTGACTCAGGAAAATTAAGCCGTCTGCTTTGCGGCAGACCTCCATGCCCAGAAGCTGGCAGATAGCACTGAGCTTCTTGATGTTGAACATGGATTCAAGCTCTGTCTCGGCGGCAGCCATGAGAGAGGCGGATGACGCGAGGACTGTCATATCGTCGACATGAACCGCAATGATGGTGATGTCGGAACTGCTGTGTTTAATGTAGACACATTGGTCAGAGAGAAGTCGGGAGTATCCGTGGGAGAGGAAAGTCGTGTTCAGTTCGATGTTCCACACACGTCCAGACTGCTTCAGTCCGTAGAGTGCTTTGTGAAGCCTCCAGACATTGGTAGTTCCATCGCAATAGAGTTCTGGCTGCTGCATGTAAAGTTCTTCTTCAAGTGTGCCATTTAGATATGCGCCAATCGTGTCGACAACGTGAATGTCGAGATCATAACGCACGGCGAGGGAAAACAGCAGGCGGATGGTTTCCATGCGGACAACAGGCGCGAATGTCTCGTCATAATCAATGTCGGGGATCTGGGAGAAGCCTTTGGCAACGAGCCGGGCTTTGTGGCGAGTGATTTCCCTGTTTACATCGTGTTTGATGCGGAAAACCCATTTACGCTGTACGGTCTTTGGGAAGTGGGGCGAGAGAGAAGGCGCCGGGCTTCCGGAGCTGTTCCATCTCGTTGTCTATTGCTTGTTTCCACTCCAGCCAGTCAGGGCGTGACTTGGCTTTGCCCACAGTGAGTGGCTCGTTGGAAAGGGGATCAACAACAGCAGCTAGTGCGTAACCGAGATGTGCGCCGTCAGGACGCGCATTTCTGCATGCGCAGGGTCCGAGGATGATGTTGTCCTCGCTTATGGCGCTGTTGATATCCCGCGGTGCCTTTGGAGACGGTGAGGGCGGTGATGTGGGAGTAGGAGATGGAATGGGCGTGAGAGTCGAGGCAGTGGACATGGGTGCAGGAGCGGGAGGTGTCGTAGCCATAGGCTCACATTCTATTGCATTCTCCCCCTTGAGCTGAGGCGGAGACGGGACAGTAAGAGTCGATGTGGGACCACAAGTGGCTGGATCACTGATAAACGTGATGTTTCGGGATGTGAGGACCTGACGCGTGCGTGCATTGTAGTAGCGCCATGCACGGGACTCGTCCGAAAGTCCGACAAAAATGCAAGACCGGGTTTTGACCCCGATTTTGGAGCCCTTTCCATCCTGTTGTAGAACCTCGCAAGCCGTCCCGAATTCCTGGAGTGCGGCTACAGTTGGTGTGACGGAGAGCTGGAGGCTGGTCCGGCACAAGAGATTTTGAGGGTGGTCAAAACGAGGTAACTGGCGTAAAGTTATCGATTAACCGACATCCCGGATCTACGCTACGGGTTTAAGTACAAATCGTGTGTTTACTGTTGTTAGAATGATTGTAAAGATGGTTAAGATGTCAAGATGGAACAGAAGTGAAAGAATGTGAGCGTTCGCAGTTTAGCGAAGGGTATGAACAAAAAGGGATAGGGGGTTCAAAAGGGAGGAACACGTCCGTTACATACGCCCTCCAGATCGCCGTGTAGGGCGATCTTATTTTCAGTTCGCCATCGGCACGTCGTTGCCCATCGGCACGTCGTCCTGGTGAGCGCCCGAGAGCTGGCCGTTCGGGGGGTCCAGGTAGTCGATCAAGTCGGAGTGGGACAGGGTGCCGACATCGCGTGACTTGTGGTGGTACGAGAAGTGAGAAGGGTTGATAGTGGTGATGGGTGGAACGTCGAGGGAGGAGGTGGAGGGTCCCGGGGCCGCGCCCAAGACATGTGCGGGCGTGATATGAATGTGCGAGCCCCCCTCGCCATTCAGGGTATCATAGCGAGGAGGGACCGGCGCAACGGGTTCCCCAGCAGGCTCGAGGGTCAACCTCCCGATGTTTTGAGCGACTGTGTCCGCCCCACGCGCGTCTCTCCGACGCTCAGCGTTAGCAGTCGATCGCCGGCCATTCGCAGCGACGCCGTGCCCCATCTCGCTGGTCTGAGCAGAGATAACGGCGTGCATATCGGATTTCTTCCGGCGCTGAGGGTACGGGTTGGAGTCACGAGCCTGGCGGTCGAACTCGCGCTTACGGCGGGCGTCATCTTGACGCATAATGCTGCGCTCGAGCTGTCGGTCGATGAGTTCCTTACGCTCCCTGGTCATCAGGACCATGTTGGCTGGGACGCGGTATTCCCCGATGTGTTGGGGATAAAGGGACCAGTCGCCCCAAGTTGGGATCTCGCACCTGCCTTTGTGATCAGTGTTGGGGTAATGGTACTGATGAAGCGCCTCGTCGTAGTACGCCCAAAGATCGCCTGAGTGGTCGTACGCGTTGAGATGCTGCGCGAACTCGGCAAACCCCAGAGGATCAGGGTCACCCGAGGGCTTCGGCTTGGTGTACCACAGATCCTCGTTGTAGGAAACGAAGATGGCGACCTGCTTTGCAGCGACCGTCGAATAGGTCGGCTCCGAGCCCTGGCCAACGATCACGAACGCCTCGGCGCTGACGCGCTTAATGGCGCTGTGCCTCGCGTTCCAGGCGTTGTATCTGGCGTCCCAGTCCCGAGGGTCAGGTACGGGGCCTGTAAAGAATTCGCGGCCAGTAGCAGGGGCGGTGTATTCAGCCAGGGAGTCCATGGTAGTAGACGAAAGTAGGTGAGGCGCATGGCTTGTTACCTTCGCACTTATATCACCCAGGAATCCTTCGTAGCCTAAGCGAATTCCTCCCACGAATGCTTGAGGATCGTCAGCAGGAGGTCTTCCTGTTCCATATGGTAATTCCTTGATGTCTGACACGCCCACAGCGTCCAAGTAATCACGGAAACAAGGAAGTCGGGCCGCCTGCCCGTAAGGCATCCAAGTGCGGTCCCCTGTCGCCCACAAGACCTCGAATATAGCAGACGTTCGCCGCCCATGGTGCCCAGTAACTTTCTTGGCAGCCCATTCGTTGTCTTCGTAGTCCGTTGTAATCCCGAGCTGGGAGTCGAGCCTCCCAGGGAATCGTCGGTCATCATTGGGGACGTGGATCCGCAGGAGCGACACATGGAACACATCATGCAGACCGCACTGTTTCAGGGGCGAGGGGAGCTCGATCTGAAACGAACTGTTCCCAAAGTTCCTAGTAATGGGGTAAGGGCCGATGTATTTAGGAATGAGCTTGCGAGCAAGACCCTTCGTGAACTTGATGTTCTTCGTCGAGAGGTACACCAAATCACCTTCCTCGAACGGCGCGAGTTGGCGTTTCCTATTCGCTGATCGGGTCTGTTTGACGTGCGCAGCAATCATACTGTCGTGAGCCGACATGATCACAAGCCAGCGTTGCAGAGCGAAATTTGCAACGCCCGGGTATTCTCTGCTCCGATCTGGGTTCCAAATTAATGAGCGGGGCATGCGGCCCGTATTCAAGAAGAAAGGGGAATAACCCGTTGTTTCAGAACGTGCAGAGTTCACGGCGAACTCGATGGCGGGGAGCTTGGAGACCCAGTCCTTCTGACTGGGGTGGATGCATTGGCGTAGCATCTGAGTTACCGTACGGTTAGCTCGTTCCGTTCCGCCGTCCGATTCGGGGTGGTACGCGCTCGACATACTGAGTTTGGTGTCCACTAGGTCATGTAACCGTTTCCAAAACGTGCTAGTAAAAAGTACGTCACGATCGCTGAGGATGGACTTGGGAAGTCCATGCAACTTGTAAATGGTTTCAAACATTAGTTCCGCGATCTGGCGCGCCGTGTAATTGATACGACTGGGTATGAGATGGACCATTCCAGTCAGCAAATCAATTACAACAGTGATGGAGTTAAAAACTCCGTCACGGTTCTTGGATTCGGGGAGTGGACCCACGAAATCGATCCCGATTACCTCCCAGGGCTGCGAGGGTGGGTTCAGTGAGTGCAGTAGGCCGTAAGGCTTCTGCGTACTTGACTTGCTGCGCCTGCACGTTGTGCAGGTCTCACAGAAACTTCGGGTGTCCTCAACCACTTCTTTCCACCATACGTGGTCTCGTAAATAATCCAGGGTCTTATGGAGACCAAGATGCGCCAGGATAGAGTGGGCCTCGGAGATAATTATCTCCCGGAGGTTTCGTCCTTGATGGGTAATAGCAGGAATGCAGAGTAGACGTACATCTTCCTGTTTCAAATAGATTGTTCCGTCCTCGATCTCGAAGTTGCGGTAAGCCTTTGGAGACTCAAGTATCTGCTTGAAGAACGGGTCGTCTCCGTATCGGTGTGCAACAACGGAGGCCACATCTAATCCTCTCCAACCGCTGTTGACGACTTGGAGCAAGGAATCGTCCATCGCTTCAAGGTCTACGTTGGTGGGAGAGGATCTACCGGCTACGGGATCCGAAACTGACTTGTGATCACCGCTGTCAATGATCGATCTATCAGATCCGTGATCTGCAACAGCTGTCACTTCTCCTTCATCCTCCAGCGTCGTTTCTGTTAGCTCCGCGCTGACTGCGTCAGCCAGCTTTGCGCTGGTTGTTCTGGGAAGTTTCTTAGTTAGCTTTGCGCTAGCTGCTGGGCCCTCTAGAACGTCTCCTTTGGAACACTTTTTTGGTGAGTTTTGCATCGGGTTTTGTTGTGTACTCCCGCCCTCCTGTGCTTTGCGGGGCCTCAAAGCATATCGAGGTGATCCATCGCCCTCCCGAACGTATACGTTCGAGGACGGTGTCGCAGAATCTCGAGCCATAGATCTCGTGACTCTATCGTTTGCGAGTGCTGCCGCCTTGCGTCCAGCGAAGACAGGCACTGAAATGGCACCCAATTCGAGAACGTCCATGTCAACGAGGACGTGATACGTGTATTCCGACCTAGCGCGCACAGTCCCTGGCGCCTCGTTCGAATAGATACGCGAAAGCGCATCCGCAAGGACATTATCTGTCCCTGGGACATACTCTATGTCGAAGTCAAAACTGGATATCTTCTCTATCCAACGGGCTTGCCTGCCCGACAGATTCTTCTGGTTAACAAGGTGTATTAATCCTTTATGATCTGTTATCCAGGTAAATCGACAGCCTTGCAGGATATCCTGGTGGCGGAGCATTGCTTCCACACCCGCAAGCATTTCGATCTCGTGGACGGGATAATTCTGCTGGGCCGAGCTCAACTTCGCAGAGAAAAATGCCGCCACCTTTGCGGACTTCCAGTCATCGCCCTGCGATACTACCCCAGCGATGCCTGTGCTGCATCCATCCGTTATGAGCCACACACGCGGTGCGTCCTTCTTGTATACCAGAGGCTTCCGGTGGTGATCACGCCCTTCCTGAGCGATTCGCTTGCAATCTTCGAATGCCCGCTGGTGCGTGTAACTCCAGCGAAAAGGGACCGAGTCGCCGGTCAACCCATGGAGGACCCCCATGTGAATCCTCACAACGGCCAGGTTGTCGGCCAAGTACCCAATTGACCCAAGGAACCCGCGCAGTAAGTCCCGGTTCGTTGGGGTCTTCCAATTAACCACTGAGTCAACTTTATCAGGATCCATCTTGATACCGTTGTCATCGACGACACGGCCGAGGACTTTGAGTTCCGGCTGCAGAAGCTGCATCTTATTGGCGCTGAGGTAAAGATTCTCGCGCTTTAGAACATCAATAATCTTTCTGACGTGCTCCAAGTGCTCTTCCAAGGTGTTGGAATAAATAATGATGTCGTCTAGATAGACATCCATGAAAACCCCAATGAAGTCAGAAAACAAATAGTTCATCAACGACTGGTAAGTTGCCGGGGCGTTGCAATCGCCCTGCTGTAGCACCAAGCTGACCATATTGCCGTCAGGAGTGCTCACAGCCGTGCGTTCGACATGTTCAGGTTTAATCCTGATCTGCTCATAGGCATCCTGACCGTCGATCAGGGAGCGGAATTTACAACGCGATGCTCGCCGCAATATCCCTTCCATGTCTGGAAGCGGAGATGTCATTTTCTGAGTATTCGCATTGCGGGCACGTAAATCCACCACTACTCTCAATCACGGCGGATTGGATTTAGCCTTTGGTATCAACAGCAACGGCGCAGTATTTCCCGAGTTGGTAATCTTCCAACGGCCGGTATTCAGATAAATCCTGCGCTTCTCATCCCATTGTGCACGCAGGGCTTCCGGGCAGCGCGAAGGCCTCCACGGTAATATTTTATCCTCGTCGATGAGTGGTATCTCATGGTTTATCACACGCAGTGGTGGCAAAGGTGTCTCGGACGCTACTTTACAGATAGGCTCTGCGTACTTTAATAGCTCCTCCCGAGCGGACTGCAAGGCGTCGCTCTCGACTCTCATTGCATTGGTGTAGACCTTTGCTGTTGCAACCCCTTCTAAAGGTAATGCGTCAGCGCTGCCTATACAGACACGTGCAGGATTAAGGCCAATAGTCACCTTGTGCTGATACAGCCAGGCCTTCCCAGAATCATATCGTACCCGCTCAGGTTCACGACGTAGAAGGTACGCCGGCTGCGTACTTCCTGATACCGAAAGTCCACGCTCACCGAGTGGTTGATCCTAGATCGCAATCCCTGTACTGCCAGTTGCAGGACTATTGGGTCGTCCAGCTCGTCTCGACGAAGACGTAGCTGGTCCGCAACTGTAGTCGAGATCAAGTTACCCAGAGATCCTGAGTCTATCAACGCACGGACTGGCTGGTTATTCACCTGCGCGACTATCACCAGGGGCTTGGCGATCATGCGATTGGGGGTCTTGGGCATGGAAGCGGTACGCCTCAGCCCGTTGTACCCGTCTACAGGAATTTGGGCCTTCCCACAGAACAGCTCAACATTGTTCCCCGGAGCGAGTTCGTCGTTGAACAGTTTCTCCAAGGTACGATGGCTCCAAGGTACTCGCGAAACCTTCCAATAGGTCATTCTCTGCAGATTGTATTCTCCCTGGTCGGGTCAGAACCCAACCTACAAGGTCAAATTCCGGATTTATCAAGTCTGCTTCTGATAAGAAATCCACAAACTCGGCCTCGCCAGTTGGGATGTGCAACAGGAAAATATCAGGCCCGTCCATCTCATCTGGCTCATTTTGGACGTGCCTTATCGAGACTGACCCGAGAGCAGGGTAATCGTTGCGTTTCTCAGCAAGGTACCGCTTCACCTCATCGGCCAGTAATTCATTTACCGTTGCTCGGTGTGTTCTCAGGAATTCAAAATCTTCAATACCGCATTCGACAGCACGAATATTAGCATACCAGCTAGCCAGGCTAAACGCGGGTACTCGGAGGTACACTATTGGGAGGACCGAGACTTCATGGAAGTACTCGTCCTCGATGACATAACAGCTTTGGGATGCACGAGACACGATAAACCGAGCTCGTTGAAGGTGGACGTCATCCTCGTCCATTTCATCAGGAAAAAACCTCCTTTACTAATTTAGGGCTAATTTTCTTCGTCCCGGATGCCTTGGAGTAAATTAGGAAGAAACGGGGGAAGGGAGAGTAATGCGAGGCAAGATTAATAATTTAAGCTAATGCAGTGAATCAGATAGTGAAGATGAACAAAATTTAATCGAACACTAAGCTAGAACAACGTAGCATAAATATGGCGGTCCGTAAGTGAGTTGACAAAGAAATGGGAACACTTGTCCAATACATTACTAGATTTCCAGTCCGCAGGGGCAACCGGCCCGAATTTCGGAAGAAGGTGCACGCTGCGTCGAATGTTGACCACCGGGATAATACTGGAGCGCCGATATCCATCCTTCATTGACCGATTCACCTTGTACATGAGGTGATCCGCCTCAGGATCCTTGAAAGGAGAAAACCATTCGACGTAAGCCAAATATTTTGGCGGAGTAATTCTGCGAGAGAACAAAGAGCGAATATGCCGAGCCTGAAGAGAGAATATTACGTGGACCTGGACCACCCGATAACCTAAATAATGGTTGAATGCCAGATAGAAAACCGAATGCCAATATTACATACCAGCGACACCCGTAATCTGACCGTTGCCGCCGTTCACAAGTGCGGTGTCGAAGCGGGCAGGAAGGACTTCCCCATTTTTAAGAGTCTTGCAAGGTTGGACGTGGATAGAATCAACCACGGAGTCCGGCCCACCTGGCACAGAATAGGGGTCTCGAGTGGTGAATTTAATTCGATGGTAAACGGGGACAGAATTGAACGCGAAGGAAAGATCCTGAGAATTTTGCTCGACCTGCAAGGGAGATAAATCTGGATTGTTGAGATGAACAACATATCGAGCCAGGGCGTCGCGGAACAACGTCGCGCCGTAGTCCGTGACCAGCCGGGACATGCGAACCGATTTCAGAGTGGGATGCTTCGTCATCTTGAGCTGGCGCTCAAAGACGATGCCGGGGTATATGTCCTCTATGACGGGAGGCGAGGGGCAGCCATCGAGGCGCCATTGAATGTAATTTTCGTGCCGATAAATCTTCTCCTTGCGTTCGAGCCAAAGAGTCATTTGAGGGAACTCGTCTTTGAAATTGGTTGAGCGGTAGGCCTCCTTGGCAAGATCGATATGGAGGCGCTCGGTGTACTCGGTGTTGTAGTTGTCTGTGGTCCCGAACGATTTTATGTATGGGGTATAGTGACGGCAGGAGTGGAGCTTGGGCAGGTTAAACTCGTCGCGAACGCCAAGGTCAACAAATATTGACTTGTTGTCATGGAAGCGTTGGAGTGCGTTGTCGAGATGAGCCAGAGTTTCCGAAGTGTGCATGGGATACTGGGCAAGATAAACAAAGTCGAGAAGGGCGCGCACGGCGCCGACGAGCTTAGATGAAGAGTGTCCGTCGGGGAGTTGGATATCTATGACGAGACTGAGAAGAAACCGCGAGATCTGGTCATATTCCTTGCCGGTGACTCGAGAGAGACTCGTGATCCCGTTCAGGAAAAGGCGGATGTTGTGGTTGGGAGGGAGCCGGCGACAACGAGCGTCAACCTCGGCCTCACCACTGCAGGCCGTCACCCAAGCGATTAAATGCTTGATGACGCCTTGATAGAGCTGGTGGAGGATGTCGGGGCTGATGGCGCGATATATGTTCGTGTACGGCAAGCCCTCCCAGAACGGGTGGTAGATGGGCTTAATCCCCGCATCCGCACAGGCTTGCGCGTATATCGTGGGCCCTTCATCGAGCGCGTCCAGCGCCGTGAGGATGGCTTCGAGATCCCGGAGCGGGAAGTCAGTGTCTTCCCCCAACTCGTTCCGGGGGACCTCGCAGGTTGGGCACTCGCCCGTTTTCACGGCAGTGACGAGGACTTGCTCAGGATAATCCCCTACGAAAGTAGCATAGATCGGATGCCCGCGGCGTGTAACACCATCGCCACTGGTCATCGGAATGCCAGTCTTGCCGGCCTCCTTCAGTGGAGCAAGAATATGCGCCATGCACGCGTGAAATACGTTGCCGAGGATGCGTCGGCGTGCGGATTTGTTTTTGATGTTCTTCATGCGGGAGGTGGGAAGGTAACCGAGGAGGACATAACCGCGACGGGAGGGTTTCCGGCGGATCTCTTTGGGAATATTACCGATAGTCATGTACACCGGATATGCTGTTTTGTTGCCGAAAACGGTGAGCTGGGTTTTATCGGAGGATATGATGATGGGAATAATTGTCGCGCCGGGATTGTCCTTTTCAAACGGCTTCCTATGGGAAGAATCAGCGGAGTTCAACGGTCGTTTAAAGCGTAGCTAACCTGAGTGCTCCACCACCATTTACCGGTATGCATATTGTGGTACATTCGGATCGTCTTGCCCTTATCGATATAGTGCTTCTCGGGGACCACAAAAAGATATGGGGCGAAGTCTGTCTCCCCCCAGAGAGCGCGGACACATTCTAAAATATCCCGCGAATATAACGGGAAGACTTCGCCATTTATGACGACTTCGGACCGCGTGAATTTTGGGCGACTAGGCAACTTGTCGTCGATGATCTTATTGAGTTGCACAGAGGTCCCGTAGGAGAGATCCAGGGATTCGCGAACCTGATAATCCGTAAGTATTGAAGACATTGAATAGTTAAGATTAAACATACTCCGTCAATATTCAGAAGGTCGGTGAAGGCGGTAGATCCTGCACCTCGCAGTTTGGCCCATTTTGCGATTTCCCAGTCCACCTTGGACTTGAAAGGTGCGTAGGGATTTTCCCGAGTGGAGTCGCCGAGCACTGAGCCGTAACTCTCTTCTGAACTCAGGGAGGGAACAGAGATCGACCTGCCGGCCAACCTCCCCGGATATTTCTCGATGACGGGCTTGTGATGAAACTTATCTTCCGCCAATTTCCCGCGCCTCCCGAGTTGGAGCAGGATTGACTTCGGGCTGCGCAGCCGGCATGAAGGTGTCTCTGTTCACGGCCGAAGGAATGGCTGCCCGAGGCGCCTCGTATCCACTCTCCATCTCCGCGTGCGAGGCGTCCTGGTGATCGCGCGCAGTCGGATCTTCTTCGTCGTCATCAGAGCCTTCATTTTCAGAATCGTCATCCCTGCCGTCAGACTGGTATCCAAAGTCCTCCTCGCCGTAGTTGTCCCCAAAGAAATCCCCCTGAAATTCGGTCCCACTCGCAGGAAGACCATGGCAGCTCTCCGAATTCCTCGATGTCGTCTGATTCCTGCCGCAGGTCGGACGGCTGAGCGAAATTGGCGGGCAGAGCGCCAAGATCAGCATTGGCGGCGGTGAAAATTGCGTGGCACGTTTCGTTTGTCGTCAATCTGAGATGGAGAGACAGGCCTTTTCCACCATTGAAGTATACGTTGCAGCCGGGACAGTTCACCATTGGCAAAGCAAGTTCAAACGGCCTTGAATTAGATGCAAAGTGGAGACTCGGACTCAGAAGTACAATTACCGCCGAAATGAGCATACGATAAATTTGATTGAATCAATAGTGGTCACTGTTTCCACCGTACGCGAGCGCTGATCCCTGAACTAGTCGAAGCGAGTGTGGAGTCAGCACAGAAAGATATGAAACACCCAATAGCGTACCATCTCTTCTCTTCTTCTCCCCATATCCCCCACTCACACACTCGTTCTTAACCCCCAATTCCTCCCCAGTCTTTACCACCAATGGCCGACGTACAGATGCCCATTGAATCCGACGAACTCCCAACTCTCACCCGCACCCAAAAACGCCAGCTCACCATCGCCAGAGCCGAAGAAAAAGCAGACAAGAGCAGAAGCATTCGAGGCTGAGACCAGTGAGTAGATGCTTCCATTAGGGTTTGAGCACGTCTCATTTTGCTGTTGGCAGAAGCCGCCGGTGGAGGTCGTCAGGCCAAGCGCGATGCCAAGGCGAATGCAGGTATGTGCCAGCTCTTCAGTCGTAGATTCCAGGCTCTGTCTTGACCAGGTTTTAGTCTGGAACATCGACAATCCCAGCTCCCGCAAGCGAACATCATCCACTGTCGAGGTTTCCGAGAAGACCAAGAAGCCTCGCAAGTCAGCTGCCACGGGTACAGTGGACAATGTAGCATTCATCCGAAGTCCCAGTTCAAACCATTCTAGTTGACGCAGACGTCCACGAGCCTGTTGAGTCGGTTCCCCAGTCCAAAGTCAAGGCGTCTTCGATGAAGAGAAGTAAGTTGTTTAATGATCGCCGGTGTCACTGCCACATTGATTATCAACGCAGAGTACGCCGCTCCCATCATCGACGACTCCGAGTCGGAGGTAGAGCCAGTGCGAGCGCCTGTGCTCCGTGAGTGTTCAACCTTCACCAATCCCATCCTGCCTTTTAACTTCCTCAGCCCGTCTGGATTTTACTAATCTGCCACCACCTTCAGCCAACTCCAAAGCAGCCGGAAAAGCCAAACAAACTGGTGCTGGTGCGAAGGCTACTGCTCCAGGTACTCATTTTCTTCAGGCTGTTTGACACTCTTTCAACGCTTTCACTGTAGGCAAGGCCGCCAACCCTACCGCCGCAAAGGCCAAAGACGCTGCTGCCAAAACCAAGCTCCCCCCGCCAAGATCATCGCCGACTCGGAGTCCGAGGTTGATGCCTCCTCCTCCAATGACGAAAAGGACAGTGACTCCGAAATGGTGGACTTTGAGGACGCCAACGAGGAGGAGTTCCTTGCCGAGGTCAGGCTACATTTCACATTCAGTGTATCATATCGTACTTACGCACATACAGGTTCCGCGCATCGTCGCCAAGAGACTGTGGTGACTCCCACCCTCGATTCGGGTTCCGAAGACGATTCCAAGGTATGCAAATCATTCGCCCCCGCCCCATCCTGATTCTGACTGCAAAGATCTCGGATGCCAAGAGCGCCAAACAGCTCTTTGACTCTGACCAGGAGTCGATCGAAGTTCGTCGTGATGCTCTTTACTACGAAGAGGGATACTAATGCATACCAGATTGACAAGCCTCGCCACCGGCGCCTCATCTCGGCGTCCGAGTCTGACAATGATTTCCCAGGAGCGCCGCCTCGTCTTCCCATCGATGCCGATGACCGCATGCTCCACGAGGCCATTGCCGATGCGCTGGTAACCATCCCTCGTGGTCATCAGAGCCGTCGCTCGTCCACGAGCTCATGGTCTTCGGGTCGTGATCTACGGGTTCCAGACTCCGACGCCGAGGACAATGATGAGGCGCCGGTCAAGGTGATTACTCCCTCTTCTGTCTTTTCCTTTACTCGAACATGTACTCACTTTCATATAGAAGCCGCGCAAAATTTCGGCCGCCCGGCAGAAGCAGGCCGACCTTGAGGTAAATATATACCTTTTCCACAGGCTCAACTGACCTTTTCCATGCAATAGAAGCCCGAGATTCGCGCTGCGCCACTGCCAGTGAAGCGCGAGGAACACGGGCGCTTCATCGGCGAAGAGCCAGTCCGCTCTGAGGCCAGTTACCATCCATCGACTCGTATCGCTTACCCGGCGCCAGGCAAGAAGGACATTCTCCTCAATAGCCAGTCCGAGGAGCTCCAGACGGTCCTCCGGACCACCATTTCCAATGTCAAGCGCGCCCTTGTCTTCGAGGCAGCCTACCCACCGATCCTCGCGCGTGCCGGATATGCACGCAAGTACCTCATCGTCGCTGCCGAGCAGCACCCGGAGGCCACGCATGTCCTTGATCGGCTGCGTAATGACCTCAACTTCGCCGCGATTCTGGCGGACATTGTATGATTTAACCTCCCTGTTTTTCCAATGCTGACCATACGCACGGTAGATTCTTGACCGCATCAATATTCTGCGTGGGGACTTCAAGCGTGTTGCGGTTGCCCTCACCCCCGGCCTATTCCACTTTGCAGGCCTTAGCGAAGCCAAGACCAAAGAGCTCATCGAGAAGCTCCTCAAGGACCACCGCTATATCTTCCCCTCGGACCCCAAGACGGTACGATGCTGTTTTACCTTTCTTGATCGAGTGTCTCACTGCTGTCGGCAGGACCGTCTGATGACGGAAAAGCCATTCCTGCATCCGGTGTTTCCCGCCGTCATGAAGCAGGCTGTCTTCAACCGCAGCTTCAAAGCCAACAACATGGATCTGTTTGCGTCGACAAGCAAGAAGCACCCGAAGCAGATGGAGCTACCGGACGCGATGGTGGCCCTCACCGCAACGGCGGTACGTCACAATATTAATCACTAACAATTGTCCTCACGTAACCCAATAGGTGTATGCGTCCCTCGTCGAGTACCCGCGCCACCGGCGAACGCCAAAACATCCCCTTCACCGAAGGCGCGTATGAAGACACGTATGAGAATCACATGAAGACTCTTGCTGATACTCGGGATTATGCTCCCGTCGCGTTACACAAAGTCCTTCACGGGCTTTTCACCCAAGTGACGTTCGTGCTGCCATCCTTCCCTCATTCTCTACTTATCTTCCGGTTCTTTCAGTGATGGCAAGTCCACTCAACCGGAGGCCGGCAGCTCCGCCACTCTCATCAACCTGGTCGAGGTTGACGAGTCCGACTAATTCAAATCATGGCACCTTCATCCGTTACCCAATATATGTTACGTATCGTCCCCCACTGTCCTTACGTGTCCTCGCGCGCCTTCTATATGTTCCACCGCCGCTGTTAATTTTGGATTCATTTTAACGACTACTATTATTATTGTAGTCCGCTATATACTTTGCACCATCCTATATAGTGTGCATGCTTTAATCAATGTGATTCCCATGCAAATTGAGTGATTCTCGGCCATTCTCGACGAACTAATGATCAATAACCAAAGAAGGAGCCTCGACAAAGCAAGGAAAATGTGCGATAAATTAGCTCCTTTGGCGGTAAGTTATCGCTAATTTATTAGCAACGTCACTAGAAAGCTAACAGAACTAACACAACTTAAATGGCTAAATTAGTGCGAACTTGGACCAATCTGACCTCTTTAGCAAAGGAGGTCTTTCCTGATGTCATCTCCTGGGTAAGGTTGCGATACCTCAAGAATTAGCCGTACGGCTCTCTTCAAGTAAGTCACCCAGTGTCGAGGAGTCTCTCTCTGGATCGCATTGACAGTTCTGTCAGCTGGTCTCCGAGCCCTAGAATCATCGTCCAAAACATCCGAATCCGACACGTCCTCCAGAGGCGGAATGTCCGAGTCGGTGGGTGGAATATAGTCGAACAGCTCGGCGTCGCTCCCACTGACTGACCCGAGGTCATAACTGTCGCGCTTCCTACAGTCTCCAAGTTTGGTGTGGAACCACCCTACCAGATCAAACGTCTGGTCTATCAGATGCGCCCGAGGCAGCAGGAATTGGAGTTCTTCCTCGAAATCCATAATGGTGAGGTTCCCTTCAGTTGCGTCCTGAATGTGGAAACGAGAGAACGTTGAGCTGTTCTCAACACCATCCCAGTAGGTGTGCTCAAGCATAGTGCGTGCACCTATTATTAGCGCGTCACCGAGCTCAGCCGTGTAGCCAGCTCATATGGTCAGAATAACTCATTAAACGCTTGGCCGTGCCCACGGGCTCAATGCGTTATTTGTGGCAACTCTATATATGGACACCCCACAGGATAACAGGTTAACTGTCGGCAATGTTGGCGGCCTAATGTGTTATCTGTGGATGTTGCCGTATACAAAAAAAGGATGCCCAAAGAGTGGATTGAACCTGAGACATTTAGCTACCAGAAGCGGCAGGAGCGGCAGAGGGCATTACCTTTACACCATGAGAGCTCTAACAGCGTAGTCCTCTGTCTCAGCTAGGCTAAGCTAGGCTTAGCCTACCTGGGGCTGCTTATACCCACCTCTAGGGCAGGGAAGCTGCCTTAAGTCTTTGAAAACAGTTTGTCATCATTATGTTCAGGTTAGAGGGTAGGGTGGAGGTTAGTGGCCTTGGTCCCTAGGTATATTATTTATTTTGGTTGGGTGTTAGGTTGGTTAGGGTTTTTGAAACACTCCAAAACACATAATAAATAGTGAAAAAACTGTTTTCAAAGACTTAGGCAGCTTCCTGCCCTAGAGGTGGGTATAAGCAGCCCCAGGTAGGCTAAGCCTAGGCTTAGCCCTAGCTGAGACAGAGGACTACCCTGTTATAGCTTTCATGGTGTAAAGGTAATGCCCTCTGCCGCTCCTGCCGCTTCTGGTAGCTAAGGTCTCAGGTTCAATCCACTCTTTGGGCATCCTTTTTTTGTATACGGCAACGTCCACAAGATAACACATTAGGCCCGCCAACATTGCCGACAGTTAACCTGTTATCCTGTGGGGTTTCCATATATAGAGTTGCCACAGATAACGCAATTGAGCCCGTGGGCATGGCCAGGGTTTAACTAGTTATTCTGACCATATGAGCTGGTGTAGCGCTCCTCCAACGTAACGAAGAGGGGGTCACGTCTCATAGCTCTTCGCCGCTCTCTCGCGTACCACAAGCCGAGCTCGAAGCGAGGGTCCCGAAGGTGAGCGTCGTCTATCAAACACTCATCGTCAGTTATTGAGTCCATTATCACATATTGTGTTTCTGTCGTGTGATAGACGCAGAATCGATGTTCTGTACCACTCATCTCCACACCCTCTGCATCTCCAGGTATGGTTGACCCAATTCCAGAGCCAACTCGGCGTTGAAAGCGTACAGGTCGCTGATAGATCGTGGGGAGGCGAGTATTCCACCTCCTGGTCTGAACCATCGATTGCTTCATCGGACCCAAGCAGTAGCCCAATGGATCCAATCGGTAGCGTATCAAGCACCTCTGTGCTCGTATAGCGCTGCATCTCGCTCGTCCGTAAACCGAACAGCGTGAATCCCAAAGCCCAGAGGCTTCCCCTTTTGCTTGGAGACGACGTTGGTCTTAGGGCAATTACGGGCAAAGTATCCAACATCGTTGCAGGGAAGCAACCCCTCAGCCAGCATCTCGTTGCGTTTCTGGGCTGACATGGGCTTTTCTTCTGTAGGTTTTCCCCGTTTCTGCTTAGAAGAGCTAGCCGCCCCCTTATTGCGAGGATGGGAGGACCCGGCTTGGAAACCCACAGAAGAGGTGCGTAGGAACGATCCTCCTCTCGGGTACCTCTGCCGCGCCCTCCACCTCCTCGTGGGATGAATCCGGTGCGCTCTTTTCTGCCTCCAGGGTTACTGTTACCTGAGGTATTATTAGATGCGCCTGCGTTAGCGGTTGTGTTCTTGGATTTAATGTCCAGTTTCAACCAAACTTCAGCTCATTCAGCAGCGAGGACGACCTCGTCCCACTGGGACACCTCCGCGTCTAGATCCTTTTGGTAAAGTTCCTGTTGGATGTCTGCGCGCAGGCTGCGCCAAAATCTGACCACCTTCTCCTGGTCGTTAGGTAACCCAACTATGCGCCAAAGTTGTTCAAACGAGGCGATGTGCTCCAGAACGGGCTTTGCGTTCTGGTAGCAGCGGTTCAGCTGATCGCGCATTTTATTCCGGAAGTCGGTGGGGAAGCAAAAGTCGAACAGGTCGAGGAAGAAGTCCTCGAGCGTGTAAGTCGCTGGTTTTCGGATCACTACTTGTTCGTAGAAATCTAACGCTTTCCCAGTCAAATAGTACGACAAGAAAAATAGCTGGTCAGAAGCCGGAACCCGGCCAACCCGCTGATTTGTGTGCTCAGGACCTACGTTAGAAACATGAACTAATCAACCACTTGTTGGTTACACGGTGTAGAAACAGTGCTATGACTGCCAGAAACAGCCGATGAACCATCCAAGCGATCTTAGATACACGTTTCCAAGATCCTGACAAGTTACAGCCCCTAGTACAGGGCCTTGTAAAGGTTGTAGGAGGAGGTTTCAGATCTCAGAAACTGAGATTGGAGCAAAGTGCGAGTAATACATGTTTCAAGACACGTGGAAACAGAGTTTCCAGGCAAGGTTTAGATACAAGGCTTCTCAGCAGATAGGTAGAGGACGTTATGAAGGCCCAACTAGCTAGTTTATAGTCCAGTGGACTCAGGTGATTGCATGTTTCTCAATGCAATTGCGTTTCCAGAGTTTTCCCCGAAGGTCCTTTCCAGACCCCGCACTCAGCTACGTTTCCAGAGCTTTCCCCTGAAGGTACTTTCTAGACCCCGCAATACAGATACGTTTCCAGAGCTTTCCCCGAAGGTACTTCCAGACCCCGCACCAGATACATTTCCAGAGCTTTCCCCTGAAGGTACTTTCCAGACCCCGCACTTAGATGTGTTTCCAGAGCTTTCCCAAACGGTACTTTTCTGAACCCCGCTTCCACACAAGTTTATAGTCAAGTAGACTCAAAGTTTATAGTCGGATAGACTCAAAGTTTCCCAGTCCCTTTAACCGAATCCAAGAGAGTCCAACCGAATTCAACACAGTCAACAGAGTCTAACAATTCCAGGCCAAGGCCCAGTGCGTTTCCAGAACGATATATGATTCAGAAACAAAGAAGATCTCAATACAATGCTACTCTATAAGAGTGCGCTCGATTGAGGGACACAGATCCACACCAGGTGCAAGCTTACTGCATGGTGGAAACAACTACTATACCCAGATCACACCCTGGCAGGTGGATACTGGTCAGATTGTGCCCAAGCGTAGACAGAAACGGCTGCTAGCGGTGGGGGGGATCCTCTCTCCATCGTCAAAACACCTCCAGATACTTATACAGATGCCAAGACCACCACTTACAACCGAAAACCATAATCCCAGTGAGTCAATTGTCTGTTTTATCCGTCTCTTAACCGTGTTTCCGTCGGTTGTTCTTCCGAGATCGCCTCCCATTGGTTCCCAAGAGCGAGCACACCATGTTCCCTTGACAATTACATAGCAGAAACCTGTCAGCAACACCCCTGGATTACTCAGAGGGTGCGCAGATCACTGATAGATCAGCACTGCACTTGCTCGACATGTTTCTGCCTTCTGCTCACTCTCCCCTCTGTTTCCAATGCAGAACTTGATAGATACTCCTTTGTAGCTTTCAGGAGATACCCATTTCGAGGAACTTCCCAAAAAGGGTTCTTGGAAAAGAGCCTGTGAACGTTTCTGGAGTTGTGATCCGGACCTCAAATAGCCGATAACCTGTTTCGGTGTATCCGCATTTGATAGAAACCGGCTACCCCAGTACCCGACTCCCACTCGTGACCTAACACGACCTCTAGACGCCTCAAAACAACACAATACATTGCCCAACTCCCATTCCCTTGACCTGTTTCCATTGTTTAAGTGGATGTTGGAAACAAGTCAAACAAGTTCCTTGACTTGTTAATTGGCTGCACATTCCCCTACAGTTTTCAGGGTGAGACTTGCCAATGGATGTTCTAATGCCTTAGAGCATCCACCCGTTTCTCTGTGGTTCGCCCAACAGCTACCAGAACCAGTACTGTTATATAGAAACAACAGTTACAGTAATAGTCTGATCAGAAACACGCAAAATGATGTGTATCTAACCATGGCCCATTTACTGGCTTATCACCGCACAAACGAAGTAGATTCGCGACACCAACGGTAGAATAGGGGCGTCCGCGGACCCGTCGTATTTGGTGGGTGGGATGGGTTTTAATAGCATTCTGTGAGGCAATTTCCTTTTATTCTTTACAGTCCTCTTGTGGCGCTTAGCAGCCTCATCGCTGCTGTCCAGGTCAGACTCGTGGTCTGAACTCGACGAACTGCTAGATGATTCCGAAGGGGGAGTACCACCACCTCGGGCTGTATCACGGATCGCCTGCTCCAAAAATTCCCCGGCCTAGTCCTCGCCGGGGTCATTGATTTAGCAGGTTCTCCAGTGTTCACTGAAGAAGGGAGGCGACGCGAAGTCGCATCCAGAATATTTTGCTGTACTATGCCCTTCGCCTGGCTGGGAAGCGGACGTTCGGTACGTCTCTGTGGTTCCGGATGTCTCAACTCACTGAGCCTTCTCTCAAGTTCAGCAATCTCTTGCTCGGTCGTCTGGCCAGACTTAATTACACCTTTGTTTTTAGGTGGGCGCACTGAGACATCATTTAACGGAACGCTAACCCCTTCCTCGTGGGCATAGGGGTGCGGTATCTCCTCGTACAGACGGGGTATCACTCAAGTCCAAGAGAGGTGCGTCATCGAATAGCCCACGCTCGGGCGTTGCACTTTCTTGCTTGATTACATGGTTGATTTCCTCGAAGTTTGCCAGCGCCTCTCGTTGGGCTGCCAAATCATCTTCCGTGAAGTCGATGAGGGAAGGGACCGCGCTGAGATTGCGCGGGTCGAGCCCTTTGCCTTTATCTTTCGAAGAACCTTCGCCACTAGGCACGGCGGGGCTCACGGGGAAACCTGGGAAGGTGGGCTTTACCACTGTTCATCAGCGGGGCACTACTAGCTTTGCGCCGCGCCGCGGCGACTGCCCTTTCGGCATAGAAACGGTGACGTTCTGCCATTCTCATGAGCTGCTCACTACTCATATCGGCCTCTTTGGTTAAGGGTCGATTTGGAGGTAGGGGTGCCACGGATGGTATCAAACGTAGACTTATTATCTACAGGCGACACTGGCCGCGGGCTATGAGTACGTCCGTTCTACGTGTAACGGGCGTCCAGCCGTCATCAATCTCCTCGTCAGGAGCGATGGGGCCGAAGTCCACGTCCCTCGAGAGGGGCGCGGTTGGACATTACGTCGGGCTCGCTGTTAGCGAGCCCGGGCTGGTGTTACCAGACCGTCTCCCAATCCGCCAGGCGTAGAGGGAGGTCTCCCGACACTGCGAGCTGAAAATCAGCTCGGGAGTGACCGGGCGAGATGTTTTGAGGGTGAGTTAGTAGAGGGTGCTCCATCCGGGAGCGGGTGGAAGATACAGAGCGGCTCGGCGTACCTCGAATGGGTGGTGGCGCGGGACTATCCCTGCGTGCACCGCTTGACGAGTGGCTGGCGTACGGTATCCATAGCGTAGAGTGTTGTCGGTTTAGGTGGCGTCGAAGCAAAGTGGCGGTGGCGGTTGATCAGACCGAGGGAGTCCAACTAAGCTGAGACGCGAAGCGAGCAGTTAAAAATATGTGACAGAGAGCTGGAGGCTGGTCCGGCAAGAGATTTTGAGGGTGGTCAAAACGAGGTAACTGGCGTAAAGTTATCGATTAACCGACGTCCCAGATCTACGCTACGGGTTTAAGTACAAATCGTGTGTTTACTGTTGTTAGAATGATTGTAAAGATGGTTAAGATGTCAAGATGGAACGGAAGTGAAAGAATGTGAGTGTTCACAGTTTAGCGAAGTGAACTAAGGTGTAGAACGAGTGGGGGTAGTGACAATAGCACTAGTTAAATATACTGGAACGGTTCAGTACGTGGGTATGAACAAAAAAAGGGATAGGGGGTTCAAAAGGGAGGAACGCGTCCGTTACAGTTGGTTTCTTGCCCCCAAAAAGCCTCATCCGGCGTGATTCTGTCACTGAGAGCACGTGTGGAAGACCTGTTCTTTAGAAAAACAAGTGTACGTAGACGGCTTCCGGCCAAAGAAACTTGGGCACATCGTAGCAGCAAGCATGGCGCGAGCGTGCTCAATGAGGGTGCGGTTGAGGCGCTCAGCAACACCATTCTGCTTGGGGGAAATAGGGTGCCGGGAGTTCTAGACGGATGCCCCGGGAGCTGAGATAGTCTCGAAGCTCCTTGAGACATACTCCTTGGCATTGTCAAAGTGGAAGGCCCTGACATGTTTTCCGGTCTGGGTGAAGATGTACGCGTCGTAGTCTTTGATGCGAGGTAAAACCTCTGTGCGCTTCTTCATGGTGTAAACTACGGTGTGTCATGTTGCACCATCCATGAAGCTGACATAGTACTGTTCACCACGGATGCCAGTGACACGCGAAGGACCCCAGACATCGGTGAACATCATCTCGCCAATTTCAGTGTACTTGCGTCCAGCTTCGGCCGGAAAAGGAGCATTGTGGGATTTTGCTTTAACACAGATGACACATTGCGCAGAAGGAGCAGTGGTTAAATCAACATTCATCCCTTCAACCATGTTGTGATTCTTCAGCATTTTGATTGATGCTGGAGAAATGTGTCCGAAAATGCGGTGCCATTGATCCCAAGGGTGGGTGGGGGCGGCTGCAGGGAATGTGTGCGTGCGTGGTGAGCCAGGGGACTTGGGTAACTCGGAACTTGATGGATCGACAAGTGGGCAATGAGTTGGTACTGGTGCCGCAAGAGAGGCAGGGAGCGTGTTCATAGCCGAACAAACAGCCCCACGGGTGATGTCGACTCAGTAGAGGTTTCCAACGCGTCTGCCCCGCATGATTTCTCGATGTTTCGAGTTACGAGAGTAAACATGCATGAGATCACCCTTGAACTGGATCGAGAAACCGGTGTCGGCGGTGCGGCCAATCGAAATTAGTTGTACGGGGGATCAGGGACATGCAGTGCATTGCCAAGGGTGATATTTACGGCGGAAGTCCTGACGTGGGAAGCGACGGTGACAATGCCAGTTCCGTGACATTGAACACTGCCAAAACCAGACATGGTGTGATTCGCTGTGGGTGTGTGTGTGAGTGAAAAAATTCTTTGAGATTATAATGTGTTTGCTTGCACCCGAGTCGGCGATCCACGAGCCAGCGGGAAGCGGTGAGGCGCTGTCATGCGCCATGAAAGCATAATCTGTGTCCCCCGGGTGTGGAGGTTGATGTGCCAAATGAGCGTGATTTTTGTTCTTGTATCGCTCCTTTGACTCACAAGTATTCTCCTCCTTTTGGGAGTGCGTGTAAGTCTTTCCAGACTTGATGTCACGGCAATCACCCATTATATGCCCAATCCTGCCGTATCCGAAGCACATAATGCTGGGATTAAATTGCGGCTGCTTGCCGCGCTGGTGCTTGTGGAAGTTAGCTGAGAGCGCTACCTCATCGGAGGAGGGTTTAGCTTGGCGACGGCGATCCTGCTCGAGAATTTGAGCCACTAGCTTGGTTGATTCCGCCAACAATGCTGTATTGATCCCGGAGATGAATGTGTCCCAGGAATCCGGCAGTGACGTGAGGAGAGTGATTGAATACTCCTCTTTCATGAGCTTGGTGCCCTGCGCCGCAAGTTTGGAATGCAGGCTCGTGAGAGCACGAATGTGCTCCTCAATGCTGGCACCCTCCTCACAGTGAAGGCGAGCGAGTTGGGCGGGCGCAGTAGTATGACCGTGATGACGCCCTTGGGCACGTAGGTGTCGGCTAGCGTGTCCCAAGCGGTTTTAGATGTGGTTGCATCCGTGGTGTATACCAAACGGATCATCTGTCACGCGAAGGCGGATCTGGGAGAGGGCCTGACGGTGCTTGCGATCCCATTCCGAGATCGCGGTGGCCTGTGTGCCGTTCGGATCAACAATGGTGCCGGCAGCGTTAAGGGTGTGCTGAGGGCAGGATCCCACCGGTGACATAGTCAACTAGACCCTGGTCCGTAAGGATATCCATCAGCTTGATGGACCAGGTACGGTAGTTGTCTTCGCCGAGGAGGTGCTGAATGCGATAGGCAGACGTGGTAGAGTCCGACATAGCGAGGATGTTAGTGTGTATGAAATGCAAGAGGCGTTGAGTTAGCGTTGCGGAAAAAGTGTAAGTGCGCGAGGCGTTGAGTAGGTGTCACAGGTGAGGATATGGAGTGGTGGAGAGTGCAAGATGCGGCCGGCGCGTCGCAGTGAGTCGGCGCGTAGGTGAGCGTGAGAACAATGGTTGAAACGAGGAACCGGATGATCGGTGACGTGATCCGGTGATTGACGTGATGTGTCAAAGAAGGAGAAAATCAGTTACGGCCAGGGCCCATAACCTATTGTAGAAATTGAAGGTTGGGGGAAGCAAAAGGGTACAGATACTATTCTCTAGCTAATACAGGGCCAGCCTTTTATACGTAGAGAACAATGGGCAGGGAACAATGAGAATACAGCAAGAACAAATAATCTATGTGTCTGGCACGTTGGTCCACGCGATGCTACGTGGTCGACACAACAACAACAACAAATATCAGTGTCCAGGATGGCCATTGTCCCACTCCAATTAGGTTAGTGGAGGCCTACCAGCTATAAAATAGTGCTGAAAGGTATTCTGAGTGATCTTGAGGGCAACAATCTGTAAAATCTGACATAGGGGCTTTCCCAATTTGGTATGGGGTATGGTCGGAGTTTGAAAATATCATCTGTCGACTTACTGCTAAGTGCCACCAGCCGTTATAGCAAACAATACCTGCTCGCTCGTCATTGTTTCTGTGCTATAACGGCGGTAACGAGCGTATTCAAAGTGCATGCCGACATATTTTTCTTCAGTTTCACGATCAGAGTGTTTTCTCCGAGGTTGAACACGGGATTTGCAGGTGCAGGGCCAAAGATCATGATGATTTTTTGATCATGTTCACCATGAGAAAGTTCAGTGAGCACCATACATTGAGCGGGTTCAGTCTGCGCTGCAATCCCTTGGCCAAGAGAGATGAGAAGGATGTCATCAGCTTGAGCCAAGATTGCGATTCGAATACCAGAAATAGTGGGGGTCATCTGTGATGTGGAGCATGATAAAAATCAGCCTTGAAGAGATTCCACAGGACCGGAGAGGCAGGGTCACCGGTAAGTAGGCCAATAAATGCCTTGAACTCGGCAGAGTTATGATCTCCATGCCAGACATAGTATTCCATTTTCTGGTAGAGCATGCGCAGCCAGTCAAATAACGCGCCTCCCATCCCCATGTATAGGAGTTTCAACCAAAAAGTCGGATGATCTGTGGAAGGGAAAGTGGTTGCATCTACTGCCGCAACATAGAGTCCTTTTGCCTGCACCCATTCTTTGATACATCTTAGGATGAAGGGATTGTTATTGGTCGATAACCCTCTCCGAATCCGTTGAGGAATACGGAGGAATACGCATCCGGCTTTACATATGTATTGCTGTGTATTGCTACATAAGGATACGGCAGAAATCAGGGTTTGCTGATGGAGTCTAGTCTCTCGTAAACAGACGCTATAACAAATGTGTGCTCGCAAGTTCGCATGTTATAGATGGAGCGTCGAATTCAGCATCGTTCCAGCCCGCTTCGGGCCACTCGGTTCTCGCATTCCTAAGCTGCCGGCGTATCCATTCAGCAGCAGTAAGAAGACCACCAGAAACATACTTGGGCACCTCAGATCGTCCGTGCTTAGTCTTTGCTTTTGCCCGCATTGCAGGTTGATTAGCTCCAGATAACCTATCCACCTTCCTGCCAGTACGTCTTTCCCCGCCATTTCAACAGCGATTCACCGAGTCCTCGCTCTAGTCACCCCAGATATATTGATCGCGCCCCGAGTTACAACGATGCCTGCAGTCTCAGCATCGTTCCGACTTGCCTCAGCATGTACTCCAGTCGAATTTGCTACTTTCCGATCTTCTGAGTCGTTGGACGCTTTCGCAATGCCTCAGAGTCGTTTGGACCTGGTCCCGAGCCGCTCCACAACGCCTAGTTCGTCCTTGCTGCAGCAATTCCCCGAATCGACCTACAACACTCCCGAGTCTTTGCCGATCATCTAACATTCGCTCATCTATGATCTCAGGCTATGAATCCGATATCTCCCAGTCGGCTCCTATCACAGAACTCTCTCCTGAAATCGAACTCTGTACGTTCGGGTGTCGGCATTGCCAACCTTGGCTTACACTGTTCAACATACCTTCGTTCCTGCCTGGGGAACATTGAAAGTTTTTGGTCCACCATTTTTTCCGCCGGCATCTGCGTGGAAAACTGTTTATCATCTCAACTACTCTTACCCTCGGCGACCCCGCTCGGTGGCCTATTCTGGAAGGCCGCGGGCTATATTGCATGTCTGCTTCAGTCTTCCATCTATTCTTTAAATTCTTGCCAGGAGACATTACCTGTTTTGACTGTTCTTTTCTTTCCTGGAACGAACCTGCAACCCAACAAAATATTCCGACCTTCCGGCAACTTCGCTGATGTTGGTTATGCTCAGGATCTACTTGAAAATTGGCCCTGGGGTTCGCATTTCCTTGATTCCCCCCTTTGCAACCGGTATATCAGGTTCACGCTACCCTCGCGGTATGGCCCAAAGCAGCCGAAGTGTAGCTGAGTACACCTTGTCTGAGTACTTCTTACGTGTGCAGCACAGATTGATTGAAGTGAGTGGACATGCATCCTGCTGTTTTAGTGTGGAGTGGGGTCTGTATGACCAACAAGTGATTTTGTTGATCCAACTGACGGGAGGGTTGAACCGTGGGGGAACAAAAGGCTATATCCCAAAACACCCCAAAACATTTTTTCGCATTCATTTGCCATTCGGACACGAGGAGTCGAACCCCGCACTGCCTCTGCAAATTCAAAGACCGGCACTTGGAGAGGCGGTATACCGTACACCTTGTCTGAGTTACCTTCCACCTGACCAGCACGGATTAAGCGACCATAAATTAGGTAAATAAACGCAGGTGCGCTCGTGTCCGGCAGGCCGAATCGCTGTTCGAATGCGTCCCGAGCTTGGCTGATCCAAATCGAATTCCTGATACCGCGGCACGGTATTTGGAAATCCAGACCAAAAGCTGCTCACCAACCGCCCAACCACTCAAAAAAACCCAAGCAGAAGTGGATATTCGGACACAGGGAGTCGAACCCAAATCATCCCGGCGCCCACCCAACCCGGGAAGGCGGTGTACCATGCACCATGTCCGAGGCTACTTTCTACGTATGCGACACAGCTCAGGCGAAAAATTGGGTCAATTCAATTGGGAGCCATGCACGAAAGAAGTTACAAGTAGGCCGGTTGGTTGATTCCGAATTAAGCCTGCCCCATGGTCGAACTTTGTGAGCGCAAAATCAGAAGCGAACTAGCCGGTAGCATCATTCGAGCCTGCATTTAAAAAAAAGCCGCAGGCCATCTGGACATTCGGACACAGGGAGTCGAACCTCGATCAGCCTCTCAATTCATGTATCCACTTAATTTAGGAAGGCGGTGTACCATAAACCATGTCAGAGTTGCTTCCTACATATGTAACATAGATATGTAGAGTGAAACAAATTGGCCATGGGCAGGGCCGATTCAGTTGGGGGCGGTATGAGGTTGGTTGGTTGATTCGGAATAGATATTGAGCCGTGGATGTGGCCTCGTGAGCACAAAAAACAGAAGCGAGTAGCACCATTAGAGCCTGTATAAAAAAAATGCAAGCGGGGCCTACTCAACTCGGACACGGGGAGTCGAACCCCGATCTGCCTCTGCCGATTCATTCATACCAGTTTGTATTCGTAATTGGGAAGGCGGTGAACCGTACACCATATCCGAGATATCTTTCTGCCTGACCAGCACCATCTTGCCTGTGTTGAAATTGCAGGTTCGGCTGTTCAGGTTCAACCGCCACGATAACGTAGATAAGACTAAGATAACGTAGATCCGATCCCCTCCGATTGGGCTTGATCGCTTGATGCATGCATTGGAGGCTTTGCCGCGGCGCACAAAGAGTCGAGCAACTCCACAACGTGCTGGGGATAAGAACAGTGGTCAGGAGGAATTGAGATTTAATTTGAGGGGTGGAACGGGAACGGAATACGGAATACAGGGCAGTGGTACATACTTTACTACTTACGGTTCGGTTCGTTGATCTGATTAATAGCGAGACAAGGAGCGATATGTATGGAATGGAAGTCATGTTTCGGAGGAGATAATGGAGGGAAGGGTAGCGACAGCGAGGGTATGATGTGCGGCGCAAAAAACGAAAGTATGATGACGTTAACCAAGAGAATGGATTCTAGGGGAACAGCGTCGAATTGTCGTTATGGCATGGCGTGGATGGGGGCGGTGGGGGCAGCACCCGGCGGGATGATCCCGTCGAACTCGCCCTCCTGCACGCGGATCTCGACGACCTCGACCTCGTAGTCCGTGAGCGCCGAGTTGGTCGAGGAGACGGAGGTGGAGATGAACCCCGTCGAGTTGGGCGGCGAGGTCGAGGCGAGGTCTGTAATTAAAGCAAGCGTGAGTAGGGAGACTCGGGAGAAGTATAACAGTGATGCCGAGAAGGCTGACTGCTAGGTTCGTTCCAAGCCGCGGAATGCCGGTCAGAACAAACCAACCAAACAGCGAACAATAGACCAAACAAGAAGGACCCCGGCGCGCTGGGCCGGACCTTCGCGGGCTCGTTCCAAACCCTGTCTTTGCTTTGGGCATGATGTAAGTAAGATAGGCGTCGCGCCGATCCCGCACCCTTAGTCAGCATCAGCACAGCCACCGCCACCGCCAAATCTCGAGGGTCGGAAAAAAAAAATATCTACGTATTCGCTCGGAGAATGGGTTAGAGAGCAAAATATATATTTCTCATACAGTAGTGAAGTCAACATGAGCTGCCCGAGCCATAGCTGCCATGGTAGGGGGCAAAGTGCGATGTCCGGGATACCTTCTGGCGGCCCAGGCAGCCTCAGAACCAGATAAGCCCTGGTCGTAGGCTGAAATAAACCGTGCGGCTCTATTGGCAAACCTAGAGTACACATTAATGATTTTTCTGTAGCTGCATCAAAGACGTACCGCCGAATTGTCAAGAGTGGGACAGCATCAAGACATGCGAGCATGTTGTTCTCCATCTCGTCAATGTTATTGGTACGCGCCGTGAGCCGATATTTGTACTTGGCGGCCCCCCCAATACATTTCGATAAAATTCAGTTCACAATGGAACTTTGGGTAGAAATCGCAAAGATGACCACGAGAAATGACATACTCTTCAAGCCGTGATTTTTGGGCGATAAAATCAGGCTGGGTGAAAAGAAGCCTACGACAACAACAGTCAGTAAGGCCGGGCTCACATTTGAAGCCCTCGCATTGCGCATTAAGCCCTGTTGCCGGCCACAGGCCCCGTTCCTTGATGATCTCCTCCATCCCTTTGAACCAACCCGGCATCGTAGGATGATCGTCTAGGTGATAAAAGGATTGACTAGAACCATCTGGCAGAGTGCCGTTTCGCATTCGGGGGCCATCCTTGTGATGTGTCCAGCCCAGTGATGGTCGCTTTGGCATTTTTCTTTTGCATGTCCTTACCAATCTTTGCCTGTCTCTCCCTGGTTCTCTTCGATTTTTTGGTGTATCTGTGAGGCCGCTTTCTACCTTTGTCTCGTTCTCGCTCGTGGGTAACGGCAATCCGCTGGGCGCGTTTCAAGGTTTCAGCAAATTTTCCAGCTCGGAGATCTCTTGAATTTCTGTCTCGTCATCTCCGTTTCCATCCTCAGCCTCGGAGTTATCCCCGTTGTCATCCGGAGAACACAAATCATCGGCAGATTCATATTCGTCCATGATCTCAAAGCGGCCAATTATTTCACGAGGTTTGGGTCGAGATTCAATGGGTGGACAGTGGAAGGGTGTTTGGAGCTTGCTGGCTGCGACGACAAAGTGTCTGTACGGCCCGGATGATGGAAATGCGGACAATCTTCCTCATCTGGAAGTTCTTCAATGCTCGGCCGTCTACTGTCTGGGGGAATACATTTGGAGTTGTTCTTTGCATTAGTGCTATAAACCCACCATTTTGCATGTTCTCTACTGTGCTTTCAAGCGGTAATAAGGCCGAGGATTGAGACATGCTGTCATCCTCGGAATCGGATATTTCCGTGACTTTGGATGCCTTTGTCTTTCCTTTGAAGATGTTTTTAGTGCGGGAAAGTATGGCCTTTGCCTTTCGGGGCATTTTGACGCGTGGATTATGCGCAGGGAGGCCAAAAACGCGCTCGAGAAGGTTTTTTTGCGCGTCTGACAAAGTCACGTGGATTATGTAATTGTGGCTGTGTTCCGCCAAATCTTGGACCTTCCGAAAACCTAACTTCACGCCAGACCACCTGTAGCGCCCAACAAATGATGCAAACTAACGTGCATGATCTGCATCAAGTGCACGCTAGGATGCGCACATTTCGGTGAGTTTCCGTGCACGGCTTAATTACAGACAATTCCCCTCCCGTTAATCAGTACATATACCGATAATAAATCTTTTTATCTACCATCACGGCCAACGTTGCCATCAACTGGCGGCGCGCCATCAAGTGTCAGGTCCCGCGCCATCAGCCGCCATCAATAGGCTTGACAGCGCCGCTGCCTGTGCGCACAACTCCGTCAGAAATGCACGGAAATTCATGAAAAAAATCGGGCGGCCTCTCATGGCATGGGACAGTAGATAGAGGAGAAAGTAGATAATAATTCAACGCCAAAGACATTTTGTAAAGACGTTTCAATCAATATTACCTTCAGCCAACGACATAAGGTCAAGGGGCGGGGCCGCCGTGAGCACCCCTCGCACCCCGTCCTCTGCCGCCGCGCGTTGCACGCGCACGCGTCCCGCCCCGCCCCCTCGGCGCGACTGCATTCTCTTTTCTGACCCTCTTCTTTGCAGGCTCAGTGTGTTCACCATCCCCGCCTTCGTCGCGTCCCCGCTTCTCCGCAGCGGGAGGACTCAGGGGGGGCATGTTGAGCACAGGCCACATCGGCGACGGGGCGTACGCAGCGCTCCCCATCCCCTCATCCCATCCCGCCGCCGTTCCCATCCATCCCGCCGCCGTTCCCATCCATCCCGCCGCCGTACGGCCCCATTCCCATTCCCATCGGCATCCCCATATCCCATCCGATGTAGTCGTTCATGCCGCTGTACCTGCTGAACGTTGTTGGCAGCGGCGGCATGTGGGTTTCGTCCTCGGGCTGGAATGGCTCGTCCGCCACGTTCCTCTGCAAGGCGCCGTAGTCGTCGACGAAGGCGTACGCGGAGCGGAAGACAGGTGGAGGATCCGGCGCGGGAGTGGCGGTGGAGATGGGCGCGGGCGCGGTGTTGGAGACCGCCGCAGGCGCGGCGGTGGAGGCAGGCGCGGGTGTGGCACTGGAGATGGGCGCGAGCGCGGTGGAGGAGGCAGGCACTGGATTGGCAGTGGAGACGGACGCGAGCGCGGCGGTGGAGGCAGGCGCGGGTGCATCGGAGATGGCCGCCCGCACCGTGTTGTCAATTTGCGTGGCAGTGAAGCAGGTAGCGGGGTTGGACGGCCTTCGCGGCGGGTCTTCCATGAGCTCACGCCCCAGAAGCACGCGCCCAGGGGAGGGGGGCATGCTGTTGGAGCGGGGGGCGGCACGCAATCCCACTGACGCAGGTGTCGGTGGCAACGGACTGCCTGCGCCTGCTGCCATCACGGCGTGCATACGTCCGCTACGGGGTGTGGGCCGCACGGCCGGCTCCTCGTCGCTGCTATCGTCGTCGTCGTCGTCCTCCTCTTCGCTGCTGCTGTCCTCCTCGCTCCCCACCGCCCTCGACTTCTTCCCACCTGCACCGGTCGACTTTGCCGCGGCCTTCCCCTTGCGCGGGCCCCGCTTCTTGTGTTTGTCGGAGCGCTCAGCTCGGCCCCACAACGTCCCGCCGGCGGCAACCCGCGCCTTCTGCTCGGCAGCCAGCTCCTTCACCTGGGCTGGGGTCATCGGCACGAAGTCGATGGTGCCGTCCATCAGCCCGTCGCGTACCAGTCGCAGGGTGTCGACGTTCCAAGTGGCCGGGCGCGACCTGGGAACATTCCCCGTCAATTCGACGGCGTATTTACCACGGAGCTTGTCGTAATTGACATAGTCCATTTTGGCTTTAGGATTCTTGGTGGCTGACCCTAAATAATAATTAGATTCAGCGGAGCAATAGCGAAATTGAAGGCCTTACGGAGGCGTTCGGTCATCATGCGCGAGACGTCCTTGCGTACCGCAGTGGAGCCGTTCTTAAGACGCGTGCCTGGGAAAAAATCAGCTGTGTGCAAACCTTTGAGTAATGCAAACCTGCCTTCATCGAGGTTGCATGACCACTGCTCAAACTTCCTCATGAAGTGCGGAGCCGTCATGTCCAACCCCTGTGTGAAGAAATCAAGGGCGTCGTCCGAGTCGACGCAGTGCGAGCGCGAAGGGTCGTCGGCATGCCCGCGCGCGAAGAACGCGAACCCACGAATTCCTGTGCGCTCGAAAAGGTCCAAAAGCTGCATCTGCATCAATAAAAGAACCTGAATACGAAGCAAAAAAAAGTACCTCGTCCCCAATACGCTTTGCAGTAAACCTCCCATCGATCTGAGCAGCCTTCATTGTTGCGCGCGGGCCACGTCTGGCGTGGGCGCGCGCCTCGAGTACCTGGTCAATCAGGCGTTTCTGCTCGACCTTGTCGATCGACTTGTAGGTGAAGGTACCGTTTGAAAGCTCCGCCTCGAGTTCGGCATAAAGCTCGGGCATGGGCTTGGTGATTCCTGGAAATAAATCACAGTTATGGGTGCACCAAGAGAGAGAAGACCTGAACATACCTTGTTCCTGCAAGTCGAGAGAACGCTGATGTGCCACACCGTTGCGCAGTGTCGGCTTGCGCTGCGCCTTGAATTGGGTCACGCAGCACACGGTGGCGCGGACCTCGCTCACGTCCTTGTTGAAGCGCGCAGCAAGCTCGGCGATTTTCTTGTTGCGTTCCACAAAAATTTCGTCGATGGCGAGCTCGTACTCAATTTTTTTGTTTTTGGTGATTGCGGCCTCCAGGGCCTTGGTGGCTTTAGACGCGCCGGATTCATTACCCTTGCGTGGGCGTGACTGCTGGGCAGGGCGAGTGGGGTTGCGAAGCGCATGCGAGGAAGGAGTTGAGTTGTTGACCATGGCGGTGTAAGAGAAGAGTGAGTGAGAGAATTCCCACCGTGCTGTCAACAAACGAAGAAGCACAGTTACGTGACTTACGTGCTGACCGCGACAGGTTCTGTCATGCCGTCATTCATCTCACCTCTTATCACCTCCCATGACCGCAACCCTCAAGCCTCAATGGCTCAAGGGTTGGGTGCGTTAGACAATCAAATGCCGCCATTTGATATCTCCGCACCCAACCCCTGAGCTGTTGGGTCTTTTGTTCGATCGAGGCGCAAGGTAATCTTTTTATTGTATTTTATTTTTCACTAGTGCTTATCACTCTCCTCCATGTCGCAACAACGTATCCTCGGTTTCCTCTTGTGCGCCCTGAAATCCATCTTCGGTCTCAACCTGGTTGTTGCCTCCACAACACCGTCCTCGCCACCAGCCGTACCAGGCTGGTATATAAATTCATGGGGACTAATTACTCGTGATCGGTGAGTCTTTTCCATTATCATGCAATATTTGAGCGCTCAGTAGCTGTAGTGACTGGCTGTTATTCTTGCAAAAACACATAGATCAGCCCTGGGCTATCGAGCCGATTTATTTTGCCGCCACCTTCAATGACGCCCTCAAATACCTACCAATTTGTGAGGGTTTTCAAGACACCTTTTCTCGGGATGAGGCAGGGAGATGCTTCAAAACCAAACCCCTCTACTATACTGTGGATAACGATGGGGAAATATACTACACCAGGTGCGTTGTTTGAATTTCTTATCAACTTTATTTGACGCCTTCCCACAGCGAGGCCGCAGAAGCTGCTTGCGAGCGCCAGCCTGACCACGGTGTCATCTGCGTCCTTACATCTGAAACCGATGCGCAGGCACGCAGAGACGGCTGGCCCGACGATTACTGAGAATAATATAATAGCTTACATGCAATACACTTGCTTTGGACTTGCCAAAAAACCCCGCTCGAACTCAATCGCAGTAAGGAAGCACAAGCAAATTGGATTCAAGGCAGTAACGAAAACAAGTACACTACTCCAGCCCAACATGAGTCTCCGCGATGAATTGCCACACCTCCTGGGGGTTGCAGCTCCAGAACAACTCGGCGCCGGGCGTTTGCTGCAAAACAGCAACGGCACGATCCCTGAGGCAAAATTAGTGACACGGCAGCTGGGAGCACATGGAACGCAGCACATGGAACGCACCTGTTGCGAAAAACACGGCTGTGGCCGCTCACAGCGAAGAGGCGCGGCGCATCGGGGCCAAGCTCGAAGTCCGAGTAGCCGGGAGGCAGAGTCGCTGTTGCGGCGACGTCCCGGTGGCGAGTGCGTTTGAGGTGGCTGTTGCCGTCCATTGCAGCGAGGTCCTCGGGCCGGCCAGGCAGCACGGGAATGGCTGGAGGCGGCGGGGCGACAATCGGCAGGTCAGGCACATTGTGGAATGGAGGTGCGCCAGCGCCAGCCCCCAGCCCCAGCACGCGCTCGAACTGCAGACGCGCGCGCTGGGGGCTGAGAGGGACCAAGGGCGGCTTGGTTGCCGCCAAGTACGCGAGCTCCTCCTGCCGCTCGATGCGGGCTTTCTCCTCTGTCTCGATGCGGGCGTTCTCGGCGACGAGGAAGGCATTGTGCTCCTCGTTTCGTCGGCGCTGGGCCGGGGTGAGGCCGGACTTCTTCGGCGTCATAGGCTTCTTCGGCGTCGCGGGTGTCTGCTGCTTCGGTGTGGCAGGCGTCTGGGGTTCGTGATTGTGGTACTCCGTGCAGTCGAGGGTCCAGAGGTCATGGAACCTCGACCATGTGAAGGCGGTGAAGGTGCGAGCACCTGGGTAGCGCTTCAGAGCGCGCGCCAGTGACTCTCTTTTGCAATGAGTAAAGCTCTAACGGAAATGACCAACAACGCACTGGGAAGTCACCACTCCTTTCCACTCGTCGTGCACAACCGCAAAGTACCCCGCCCGTGTGCGTATCTTGGTCCTCGTGGCCGGGATCAGGGGCGTAGACGGGCGTGCAGAGGAGAACCCCGGTTTCGTAAGGCGGAGCACCGAAAGGCATCAGAGAGAGGAAGGCGGTGGTGAAGGAGGAGAGAAAGAGTGACTCGTCACAAATGGTCACTTAGAGATAAGATTAGGATCACATCTTCTGTGTACTCGAAGACCTCTTTCTCCTCATCGCCGTCCACATTGGCCAAGAAAATTATTTGTAAAATTTGGAGGTTACAGCGTATGGACTGGATAGGCAACGAAGGTATTTAAATTTATTTTTAACCCTCGAAATGGCCTCCGTGCTCCTTCAGCTGCGTGCTTTCGGGGCAGATGCAAGAGCATCCGGGACAGTCCTCCCCACCGCACTCAATGCAGGTGGGGAAGAAATGTCCCTCGCCGTCGCCATGCTCAATCCATTCTGTGGAAACCGGGCACATGCACATGCACCCGGGGCAGCCCTCGCACTCGCATTCGGGGCACACCCGTGGGGCAACGGTGCGGGTGCGAGGAGTTATTCCGCCTTCGTAGATGGGAGGGGTGGCGGCACGCGTGCGACGCCGGCCTGAGGTGGTCTCGTCTGACAAGGTGCCGTCATCCGAGCGGCTGCCAGCCGCAGGAAGAGCTGCACGACGTTGCGAGCTCAGGTCTTGACGAGGAGGGCGTCCCTGGGCAGCAGGGATATTGGGAAGTCCATGCGCTCGGCGCACGGCGTTGGTCGCGAGCACCCTGCGAACGGCAGTTAGCAATTTTAAATTTAGATTTCGATAATTTATGAAGCAGACTTCACTTTTTTTTATGCCGGACAGTTTCCTGGTGCTCCTGTGCTCTGAGTTCGGCCTCGCGGCGTCTGTAAAAAAGTCAGACAATGACGGCGTTAAGTTGCACCATCGCGCGCGCCTGTCTCGATATCGTGCGGAGTCCTCCGCAATCCTCTCGCGGTGCCGCCTCCTGTCTTTCGCAGTCATTTGTGCGATCTCAGTGCGGCGCCTGGAACGAATGAGAAGGGCATGGCATTTATAGGCCTCTACTTGCTTTGCCATGCGAACTTGTGCCCGCTCCCGACGTGCTGCCAAGTTTCTGCAAGAATCTCAGTGCCTGTAGTAGAATGAAATATAAATCACTTACTTAGCTTCGTAGCGCCTACGAGATTCTTGGCGGCGTGCTTCTCTGATGTCGGGATCCAAGGGTGGACGGCCCGCGGGCATGTTGTGAGAGAGAGTGAGGTTTGTGGCAGGTGGTGGGAAGAGAAGCCTGAGGCGTACTGAAATCACAAACAGATTCCACTTCTAATATCAGTTCCCTTCTTTTATTCTGGTAATGAAATAATCGTACCTCGTCTCTCAGTATTCCTAAACTCTTGAGAATTTGAGGGATAGAAGAATGGCGAGCAGGTAACCCAAATGTGAATTTATACCGAGCAAGAACTGCCTCCATATTATTTTATTATTATATTCCTGGGTCAAAAAACTCAAAAGATGCGAAAGGGCGTGGATAGGAGTATTAAATGAGCTCACAAGTTTTGAGGCATGGCGCTGCAGCCCGCGAGGATGAAGGCTAAGTCGAAGTCAGTTTCCGACAGAAATCAGTTCCCGAACGAAATTGGCTTACATCCGGTGGCAAGTCTACTGCTCCCTTATTCAAGCCTGTGGGTTGGGCTAATGAGTTGTTATTCGCCTAGTAGCTCATCGACGGTGCTAAAGTACGAAAGGCCCTCCTGCCAGCGTGTTTCCCTCTTCGCCATCAGCCGTGCATATTCCGCAGGATCATCTCTTGCTAGCTCCTCGGCCGTCCTTCCCCCGTTGTCGATCCACCGGAATAGCCCTCCACCAGTAAATTGCGTGAAGGAAATGCGCTCCTGGCCATCTTCGATAGGTGTGTTGGAATGGGCGAGGGTGGCGGATGGGAGGAGGATGAGGGCGCCGGCCGGAAATTCAACGACGAGCTTCAAGTCCCACAAGACAAGGTGCCCGCCCTTCGTCGCATCGAAAGTCCCGAGAGACTGGATGGCGCACCACCCGAATGGTAGGTTGCACACGTCTCTGTGTTTGAATGTACATACGCGGGGACCGAAGTTGAATGCGGCGGAAGAAAAAACGGACTTTGGGAACGGCCGTTGGAGGTGAGGGAGGTGGATTCGAAACTTTGCGTTATTCTCGACGTAGTGACTATGGAGTCGAGGTGCCCACAGGCTAAAAGCAACTGGATTCTGGGAAGTCAGTTCAGAAACTCGAGGATGAGTCAAGACTTGCAGCTCGCGAAATTTGCAAGGCGATTAACGTCCGGGTTGCCGAGCAGCCTGTCCACCACCGACGTATGTTGCTTGTTGTCAAGCCACGTCGGAATTCTCTGCCCTTTGCCGTATACCAGCCCGACATTGATGGCGGCAAATAGGCCGCGTCGGTGGCAACGCATTGCTGGGGGGAACTGGGCGTTTGATCCCTCGGTTTTGATGGAGTCGTAGGCGCGAGCAACGGCGGCGCGCCATTCAGAATCGTCGGGTTGTCCAGCGAGGACCGCAAATATGCGGCCAGCGTTGTCTACAAGAGGGCGGGCGGCGCTGGAGAGGCAATCAGTGCGCTGCAGCGAGGGTAGGTGGCATGGCTTACATTCCATCCCAGCGCACAACCCGGAAACCAAGGCCTATCAGCTCAGCAAGCGAGCGCCGCTGCTTGTGGCCACGCTTCTCCGCTGGGGCTTCGACCTTGGCTGCGTACGCTCTGTGCGCAGTGGGGAGTGTGCTCGCGTTGAATGAAGGCACGTGAATGGGCTGCGTTGGCTGGACGTGCTTGCGCAAGGTGGAGGCACTAGGCGCGAAGCCGTTTTCTTCAATCTTGCGCGCGCGTTTCAGAGCTCGGCGGCGATGGTTCCCTTTCTGCGGGGGTCCGGCGGCAACGACGTCGTCAAAACTGGGTGATGTGCGGCGCTTTTTGGCTGCAGGCGGCGGCGGCAAGTCGTCAACGTCGTTCCAGGGGTCTTGGGGCGGCCAGTCCTCGTCGATGTCGTTGAGGGGATTGGGTGGCCATTCCTCGTCGATGTCGTTGAGTGCGTCATGTGGCTCGGAGTCTTCTTGATCATCGCTCTCCGCAGAGACGGCCCGCGAGAGCAGGGGACCAAAATCGAAGTCGGCGGCTTGAAGAGATGTGATGGACGGGGTCCAAGCGGCAAAAACTGTGCCACTGCGTGTCTAACGCGTCATAAAAATCATGCTGTAGTCAGGGGTTGAGGGCTTACCTTCCGCGAATACGGGGTCCACAACATCGCGACCTGGAGCACAAAAACGCGTCAGTAAATGAGAGGGAGGGGTGGCAGGCATTTTTCTGTGGCAATTTTCATCACTGGCTTCCATCCAGAGTCCCAGGTTTGAGCCTTCAAGGACGGAAGCCAGCTAAAAAATTCCCAGAGAAGAATACCAAAGAAAACGTACCGCGTTCACTTGTGGGCGTTTATGGACGCGGCTTGGTTTGTTGAGAGTGTTACTGGAGTCATGTGCTCAGGTCACATCACTCTTTCGCGGCCACCTGCCTCCTCAAAATCAATGCCGGCCGGAATTCCTCTCAGCGCACAGCGCCGCGCGCGGAACCTGAAGAGTGCTACCTCGCTCTCCAGTAGCATCCACATGACGCGAGCCTCAAGGAACATTGAAGGCGGCCGACGGCGTACCCAAACGCTTACCCTCAGCGCAAACCAAGTGCGCTTGTTGGAGGAACGAGAGACTCGGAAGGAAGCGCGGCGCCGAGCAAGTACGTTTATGTACTATTTATTATAATTTTGAGCTCACATATTTCTCGCAGCCATGTCGCGCGAAGAGCGCGACCAGCATGACGCTCTGCTGGATATGGCCGACCCCTTGGACGACGACGGCGGTGGCTACGAGGGGGATGTACTCCGAGGGCATGCCGCAGCAGACATCAGCCATGCCGGCGAGTGGATCGATGACGAGGAGGCCGACCAGGCAGACGAGGACTTGGTGACAATGCTGCAAGAGCATCAAAGGTATGTCTTGGAAATTTCACGAATTGCTGCTGACCCCTTGTTGCAGCAAAACGTCTTCTCGGCGGCCTCGCGATCGTCGCAACCGGATAGACCGGACGCAAAACCTAGTCGACGCGTTTGCGGCCCAGCTCGACGCCATGACGGACGCGTACATGAGCTGGAGCCTCGCCATGGCAGAGGAGGGCGCCGGCGGCGATTACGTGCAGCCTGAAACCTCGGTGGTAGAGGACACGCAACGCGTATTGGTGGTGGATTTATTCAGTACGCCTTCATTTTTCTTCCCTTGCTTGACTTGACTGAATTAACTTGCAGAGGCCTCGTATAAAGATGTGCCGATCGTGCAGGGGGACGCGTTCATGGCATCTGCGTACGTGCGCCAGGGCCTCATGCCTTCGACGCCGCTCCACCCCACCGTTGTCGTGACTGTCCGCGCCCTGGAGCTGTTTCGTGTGATGCAGCTCCGGTGTCCGCGTCTCAGCGTGCAGGCCTTCACCCGAGGTCTTTGCGACTTGCACTCCGTCGCTCCCCGCCCGTATCTGGGCTCGCAATTCTCCACGGCCTTCGACGCTTACCTTTCAATCCGCGCCGAAGTCGATAAACGTGTCAAGGTTGCTCTGGGACGAGACACGCCCAATTGGCGTTTGAAGAATTCTTGTCCAGCTTGCCTGTACAAGCTGGAGGGCGAACCCCGGCTCCCGCGTGCTTTCATCTCCACGATGGACGGCAATAACTCCCTCAAGCGCTTCTGGCGGCGGGAGCGCGTGCACGTCTTGGTAGATGGCGCGCCGATCTCGGGCGCATCGAAACAACGGCCGAGCAATCGCCAGCCCCCAGACGAGCCGCAGTACGTCTCGGTTCCGGGCGCGTCGAAGGAGCGGCGCGACAACCGCCAGGCGCCGGGCGACCACTATCTCTCTCGAGCTGAGGTCGATGAGTGGGCGAAGGACGAGGTTGACGAGTTGATGAGGGGTTTTGTGCCCGGGGCTGGTGAAGATGAAGACGAGGGGGCCGGTTGCGAGGAGCGCTGGGAGAACATGAAAGAGGACGTCACGGCTCGCGCGTGGGGAATGTACGATGAGACTGGGATCTTCCCTGCTCTCTGCCGCCATGGGTTCGTGCTGGTCGTCGTCGACATGGTGCAAAGCGGCGAACTGTAAGCAGCTTCTTGTTCCTCATTTGCTCCCACTGACTCCCAGTACGCGCAGGTCGAAATACGGGTTCGCGGTCCTCAACCACCTCATCTCCGTGCTTGGGGAGGTCACCATGGGGCACGACATTGGGTGCAAGACGGCGAAAATGGTGAAAGCTCACCCCCGACTGGGTCCGCTCGCCGCGAAGAACAACTTCAAGTCGGTCGTCGGGGCTTTCCATGGCCTGGGGCACGGACGCCTCTGCTCCATTTGCAACATGTCGATGTACGTGAATGGAATGGGCTTGGAAGACTGCGAAAACTGCGAAAGCTATTTCGCGAAGTCCAACGCTCTCGCCTCCATAACACGCTACTCGACTGTCTTCCATCGCCAGCAGGCTATCGCGACCTACATGAAACACACCGATCTCTGCGACGCGTACCAGGGGCTCAGTAAGTCTAGCCACTCGCTCTTTGCAAAATCCTGACATTGTTCGCAGCAATAGTCATTGGCAACAAGTATCGACGAGCACTGAAGATGAAGCGAGGCCTTCCCGCCCTGCAAGAAGCCATGCGTTCCCTCAACGTCCCAACACGCGACGTCTTCGAGGCCTGGCTGGAAAAAGAGAAGCGGTTCCTCCGCCTCTTGACGAAAGAACCACTCCAAGAAACCCAAGAGATGGAGTACTATCAAAAATTGGTCAACTTCTACGCCTCCGAGTGCGTGTCCTTAACTGCAGCCGCAAGTGGGTGGCTAACAGCATTCAGAGAGCGCCTCCGTACCATGCAACGCGTTGAGGTGTTTGTCCCGGAACCTACCGCTTCCAACTATGCCGAGTCAATGAAGCAGACGCGGCGTCTCGAGACGCAACGACGCCATGCCTACGAACTTGTATCTAAGAGCCTCGCCCCCGTGCAGGACTTGGAGCTACGCCTAGGGATCACAAGCCGCTGGGTCGCGGGGGATGAGGACTGGATCAAGGCAGTGGAAATGGTGGGCAAACGTCGCTACCAACGGGCGCTCGACCAGTTGCAGGGACTGGTTGTGGCTCGGATGTTTGAGCTCTGCAAGATGAACATGTCGGGGACAGGTAAGCAGCGCGACCCGCATTAAAGAAAAGAACTGAATCACAACGCAGGTTACAAACTACGCAAGCATATAGCGAAGTCGCTCCAGGTGCGGTCCAGAGCTGTGAAGACAGCTCTGGAAAGATACAATGCCGCCGCCGCCGCCATGAATCCTCCCAAACCCCAGCTCGCGTGGGAGAAGGTGGTGGAGTACGCCTTCCTGGCGGAATTCGACCTTCTGCGCGAGGGCCGGGAGGACATCCGTGCTGAGCCATGGGCGCTCCCCGCGGGACGCGCCGCAATGGACCAGCACTTCAAGATGGTCCGCGCCGAGGAAGAGATCCAGAGGCTCAACGTCGAGATCCCCCGCCTCATCACCTACATGGCCGACGAGCGTGAGTTTCTTGTTTACCAGGAGCAACGCTTACGGGCGGAGGGAAAGGATACACTGGCGCATCAAGTCTACGCCCATCGCATCGAGTACGGACGATTCAACGACCTGCACATGCAGCGGCTCTGGAAATTGTCCAAGGAGCCAGGGTTCACGGCCTCCCTAGCCCGCGGCGTCAGCGTCTCGATGGAGAGACGGGTTCCCGACTCCCACCGCGCAGACGTTGACATGCCAGATGCGCTGCAAGCACCCCGACGCGCGCTTGAGGAGGAGGACGAGGGCGAGGAGGAAGAGGACGAGGGCGACATGGACGCAATTGTGGAGGCATTCGACAACATCGTGCGCATCACACATGATGCGACCGCTCCTTCATCTGAGTAGTGGGTATGGACTTGTATTTTTTGTAACGCGGCATGTACTTTCTATTTTTGTTCAATATGATCGGTGCATTTTGTTCTGGAGAGCTTCAGCAAGGCCCCTGAATTTTTTCGCGAATTTCTATGCATTTCTGAGGGAGTTGTGCTCAGAGGCGGCGGCGCTGTCAAGCCTATTGATGGCGGTTGATGGCGCGGAACCTGGCACTTGATGGCGCGCCGCCAGTGATCGCACCGCTGGCCGTGTGATGGTAGATAAAAGATTTATTATCGGTATACGTACTGATAACAGGTAGATTGGGGAGGGAATTGCGTGTAATTAAGCCGTGCGCGGAAACTCACCGAAATGTGCGCATCCTAGCGTGCACTTGATGCAGATCATGCACGTTAGTTTGCATCATTTGTTGGGCGCTACAGGTGCGCCAGACGCGTCCAAACGTCGAAACAGGCCTTTTGGATGAAGAAAAATAAAATAAAATTTCAAGGCTTATAACTATCCACAGAGATGAAATCTGCCAAATCCCCTACATCAAAACCAAGAGACGAATTGAATGAAGAGATTGGTGTTGTTGGAATGTTGAAAAATGCGTTGAGGAAAGAAGAGAAAGCAATTTCGTCGGAGATGTTTTCGGCTTATATAATCACGTGCTGGATCAAAGTGACGCCTATCTTAGGTGGTGGTTGTTCGGAGAAGCACGTCACAAGTTGACACATGGCATCATATTCCGGTTACTTTTGTATCCTATGCCTTTCGTAGCCTTTCGTACGGAGCTTGGAAGACGATCCCGTCGATTTCAGCCAGTTTCAACGCCTCAAAATGCAGGCCGGGCTGCTCCATGAGGAGCTCGACGGAATCGAAGAGACTCAAGGGAGGTAGAGACCACACACCGGAAGACTGTTTTTTTTTTTTTGAAGGGTGTGAAGAAACCGGTAAACTCATACTCTTTTGACTAACTCTGCATACTAACCATTCCCAGCGCTACGGTTTCTGCTCTTTAACAAAGGACAACCTTATGCGTGGCATGCGAAGTGTTATTGAGGTGCCTAGATCATAGCTACCCTGCATCCTCGCCCTCGCACCGAGGCGAAGCGGCGCGGGGTGCACGCGCGCCATCCGGGTCTTACCGACAGCAGGGGGGGTGATTGTGGGACGCCGTCATCGACCCCGATGAGTAATCGACGCGAAGAGGGCGCAGAGCTGCGTCCGGATGGAGACGAAGAGGGAGGTCAGGGAAGTTACACCGGTGCTTGAGCTCGTTCCTAACGCGGACACGGCACCTCTCCATCCCGAGCACCTGTGGCTCCCCACACTTCTTCCTCCCCACGGATGCCTTTCCCTTTCCGCGCAGGCGATGCGTGCGGTGCGAGGAGCAGCCGGGCGACGCACATCATGTGCGTTTCCTCATCCCCATCTCCATCCACCATCTCGCCCCCTCCTCCCTCTCCTCCTCGACGCGGCCGATGCGGCGAGCGGGTGGAGGCGCGTCTGGTGACACATGTGCCGCTCTCCCTCTTCTCCTCCCGTTCCCGCTCCCACTCCTCTTCCCTCTTCTCCATCCTGCGCCACATACGCGTGGTCGATTCCGCGTCGGCTAGCGTCGTGCGAGGTCCGGGTCGCCTGGCGCATGGCGCGCTCGAGCCAGATGCAAAGAAGCCGAAGGGCATGTCCGGTAGCGGGCGGCGAGACGGTGGAAAGAAGGACGGGAGGGGCAGCGGGAGAGGGTGCGGGCGAGGAAGATGCAGGTGTGCGCGTTTCCACGTCCTCCGCTCCTGCTCCTGCCTCGACCCCTCCTCCTCCTCCGCGCTTCCTCCTCCGCGCTAGATGGCGGCGCAGTCCGTATATGCGCTATGCCCGTCCGCGTCCAGACTACACACCTCCTCAGCGATCGCCTGGTCTTCCGGCGCTCTCCTTCTCCTCCTCACAATCACCTCTCGAGCACAGACAGGGACGCCGCCCCTGAGACGAGATGTAGACGTCTGTCTACGTCGCGCCGTGCCTTCCGCACGGCGTCTCTGCCCCGCGGCGCGCACGCCTCCGAAGACCGCACCACAATTATCGATGTGGGGCACACTCTCCGCGCTCCGTCGTACCCACCCTCGCGCGCCAGTCTGCGACGTGACGTGCGCCGGACGAGGCGGCCCTCCCACTCCCACCACCACCTCTGCGCGCGATGCAAGCCGATCCCACTCCCCGCCCCAGACGCGTGCGGATCATCCTCCCCTGCGCCTATGTACACCCACGAGAAGAGACGGGTGCGGCCGCGGCATCCAGGGCCACGGCGAGCGATCTCTACCCGCTCCTTCTCCTCCCGCGCTCGGTGCTGTGCCCCACGGAAAGGATCCTGCTGCGGCTGCCGCAGATGCGAAGGGGCTTCTTGTCGAGGGACCGCGCGCGGGGGACTCCGGAGGCGGAGATCGATTGATATTCGCGCCGCCGGAATGGGAGCAACGGGGATGACGCTCCCGGCGTCAAGAACGCGCAACACGGGAGAGGGGAAGCACAATGGGGACGAGGTCGATGTGGTGCAGCCGATGAGAGGTTGGGCAGGACGTCGGAGTAACTGAAAAAATGCAGCGCGGCGTGAAAAGGGAGGGCGGTGTATTGTAACTGAAGTCGCAGAGGAACGGAGAGCCGCAGCGTGTGGATCCTCTAGTACATCCTTTAGTCCAAGTCGAGTGGAGCAAGACATGTGAGCGAGGAACGTATGAGTGCCCCGAGCCACCCGTTCCACGTGCCGCAAGAGATTTTCTTTTCCGCACCCACCACCCGCACCCGACCCGGATGGACGCAGGGGCATGTCCGCACCCGCGCCCGCGCCCGCGCCCATCCTGACCGCGACGGGCCGAGCACGATGTAATTTGTACGCTTCCTCCGCCCCTGCCACTCCTGTACATGCTGCTCCTCATGCGCTGAGCACCGTACCCCACGGCGAATGGGGATGAGGATGGGATGATGCTGGGCGGACTCGGCGGAGGGACCGAGAAGGTGCGTGATGTCGAAGTTAAGGGCCTGGGTACGCGAATAAGTCGAGGATGCAGTGTACGACCGCGTTGTTCCGTGCGGAGCAGGAGGATCTCGGTCGAAGGAACGCGTCGTTGTGAGACGGGGCAGACCGCGGGGAGGGGAAGCACGAGCGCGGCTGTACCAGCCTACACGTCTCAGGCAAGCATTCCATGTTTGGGATGGGGAGGAAGCTACGCCGGATGCAGCATCAGCGGCAGTGGATCAGGAGAAGCGGACGCCGTCTTGCAAGGGGCCAAAGGAGGGGTAGACGGGTGAGGATGAACCAGAGAGGTGCGAGTGTCATTTTTGCACTGCTAACTCGTTAGGAAGGAAGAACGTGGCCGGATAATGAATTCAGTGCTTACATCGCGTACTTTGGACGTACGTATGGCGGTCAATGTAGCAAGGCCTGCAGAGTAGTTCGAGTTAGGAGCGACTCAGAAGCGTGAGGTTCGACATTAAAACAACTAACCCAACGCACGACACTGGTGTTCTAGCGAAGGGAGCTTTGGAGACCAAACGTCGAGATGCTTGCCGCAGATGTTGATTCCTTCAAGTCCGTCTCGGGGTGTGGTTTAAGTGAATGCAGAGGGTTTCGACGAGTCCTACGCGAAAAGCGAGCTGGCAGTGGAGAGCGGAAACAGGAGCTATCGTGATCCGTGTCGATTGGGCATCAGCTATATCGATCAACGCGGCTAAGAAATGCAGGTGGTCGTCTCCCATTGGACTGTATTTCCAACACGAGTACTCCAGTTCATTGTTCCCCGAGTTTTTCCTAGCTTTGAAAAGGCGCTTAATGCTGAGTTTTCGCTGTCAGTGCGAGATGAATGCCTGCTGTCATGCCGAAGCGCCACTGTCAATCCAAGTTTGACATCCACATAAGTACCGTACATGAACAACGCCGCAACTCCTATTAATGTCAAGCCCTCACACTGGGCACCATGCTACTATCCTCCAACTCATCGACACCGTGCTGGAGATCCTACGAATCCGCGTTCCAAGCGATCTAAAGCAGTTCATTCGGGAGCCCGAATGTGCCGGCCATCATCGCCGAGGCACCACATCGATCTAAGTTTGACATTCACGCAAGTACAGCACACGAACCATGCGGCAATCCACTTCCCCGGATCTGCCGTCACAGTCTTCTGACCGCAGCATGTCCCATGCATGCTTCTCTGATCCCCCTTCTTAACCTCGCCGTTGCTCCAATACATTCTTCGTGCTACCCACCAAGTGCTCCATCCTCCTTGGTCAGTTCTGTTTCTTGTGTGAACTTAACCTGGTCTGATACAATCCTGTTCCTCATACATAAGATCAACACTAACTCAGGAATGGCTATGGCTCATCGACCAGAACCCCCCATAGTTAAAATGGAAGGTGCGAGAGAAATTAATTAGGATACTGAAATCAGTATTTATTTTACCCAGGAGGCAAAGGAGGCTCTGGTGGACTGAGCAGTGGACAGGGACAGGGTGGTCGTGGAGGTGATGGGCTTGCCATCCTGAATATCCAAACTGCCACTGTCCATGTTCCAGAGGGAGCAGAAATAAATATCCGGAACCGAGACATCATCATTAGCTGGCTTTCGCCAATCAATTTCTTTCCACGGCAGCAAGAAATTTCACGGATGCGGCAGCCAGGAACTGGTAACTGGCTACTGGAGAATCCACACTTTGAAGAATGGAAATCTGGTTCTACAAGGACACTTTGGTGCTATGGAATTTGTATGTAACTCATCATCCTCATATGCTCTCCAGCCTAACCAAGCTTAAATTTACAGCGGGTGCAGGGAAAACTGTCCTTGCGTGCGTTCATTCTCTACATTGAGTGGGTGCCAATAATTATGACAATCCTAGATCAATGGTTGTAGATTATCTCAGTGCTGATAACAGGAATATTGGTGTAGCTTGCATTTATCTGAACCACAAGGAAGTGGACAGCCAAACACCACCTAAGCTTCTGGCAGCTCTCTGGAGACAGCTTGTACTTAACAAGGACATTGGCCCTGATGCAAAGGAGTTATACAAGCAGCACTCCGAGAAGGACACTTCACCTTCACTACAGGAAATTGCTGGCATCCTCACCTCTAGCCTCAAGGAGTTCTCACAGGTGTTTATTGTCATCGATGCCATTGATGAATATCCCGAGGATCAATGTTTCATCCTACTCAAACATCTCACAGAACAGATGGGTCTCAGTCTCAGTGTGAAGTTGATGGTCACTTCTCGACCTCATGTTCCTGCAGGCCCTACTCTTCCAGATGTTGAAACTCTAGAGATTGGTGCAATGCCAGAGGATATTCAAAAATTTGTCAATGCACAGATTGACTCATTACCACGTTTATCCAAGCATGTCCAGAGGAAACCCAGCCTACGAGAAGACATTCATTCAAAAATCAGCAGTAAATCTGTGGATGGAATGTAAGCTGCAATGAATCACTGTTGGAAAGAAACTGAAATAACTTCCAACCAGGTTCCTCCTTGCCAAGCTTCACATTGATTCCCTGAGCAAAAAGAATACAATCAAGGCAGTTCGAGAAGCTCTGAATGCCCTCCCAGAGGGTCTTTATGACACCTATGAGATTGCAATACAGCGAATTGGGGCCCAGAGCGAGGAAGACAGAAAGACAGCTCGCTCAACCATTACTTGGGTTGCAAATGCAAAGCGGCCATTAACAATTGAAGAATTACAAGTTGCTCTTGCTGTTGAACCAGGCATGCAACAGCTGAATGAGGAGAATCTTATGGACATTGAGATTATTCTCTCGGTCTGTGCTGGGCTTGTCATTGTGGACAGGGAATCCTCTGTGGTGCGACTCATTCACTTTACCACACAGGAATATCTGGACAGCATTCATGCTGTGCTATTCCCAGATGCACAAAGAGAGATAACAGAATGTCTACTCACATTCCTCACCTTTGATGGGTATCCAGATTCATCCTGGGAGTTGGGGAATCTGCCCCCTCTGGTTGAGTATGCACAGTATTGCCTTGCACACACTGCTGGACAGCCTGAAGTTCAACTCAGAGAAATTCTCCTTGGGTTTCTCAGTCAGGCTTTCAATGGATAAGAGCAATGAATCACGAATTGTACTGGGAGCATAAGTGGAATTCCCTGCCATGGAATTATGGGGATCAGCCATCACAACCCTCTGTATTGTGGTTTGCGGCAGCTGCAAACCTTGTGGAAACTACAAAGTTTCTGCTGGAGGGAGCACCTGTGCTGCAGGATTCAAAGAACCCAGAGATCATTGTGGCATCATACTATGGCCACACAAAGATTGTTGGCATCCTTCTTGAAAAGGGTGCCAACGTCAATGCAGCAGGGGGCCACTATGGGAGCCCATTGCAGGCTGCTGCTGCCCCAAGGCCACACAGAGATTGTCAGCACCCTTCTTCAAAAGGGTGCTGATGTCAATGCAGCATGGGGACCCTATGGGAGCCCATTGCGGGCTGCTGCTGATGGAGACCACACAGAGATTGTTGGCATCCTTCTTGAAAAGGGTTGCCGATGTCAATGCAGCGGGGGGACACTATGGGAGCCCATTGCAGGCTGCTGCTGCTCAAGGCCACACAGAGATTGTCGGCATCCTTCTTGAAAAGGGTGCCGATGTCAATGCAGCAGGGGGAGAGTATGGGAGCCCATTGCAGGCTGCTGCTGCTCAAGGCCACACAGAGATTGTCGGCATCCTTCTTGAAAAGGGTGCCGATGTCAATGCAGCAGGGGGAGAGTATGGGAGCCCATTGCAGGCTGCTGCTGTTCAAGGCCACACAGAGATTGTGGGCATCCTTCTTGAAAAGGGTGCCGATGTCAATGCAGCAGGGGGACACTATGGGATCCCGTTGCAGGCTGCTGCTGCTCAAGGCCACACAGAGATTGTCGGCATCCTTCTTGAAAAGGGTGCCGATGTCAATGCAGCAGGGGGATACTATGGGAGCCCATTGCAGGCTGCTGCTGCTGGAGGCCACACAGAGATTGTCAGCACCCTTCTTCAAAAGGGTGCTGATGTCAATGCAGCATGGGGACCCTATGGGAGCCCATTACGGGCTGCTGCTGATGGAGACCACACAGAGATTGTCAGCATCCTTCTTGAAAAGGGTGCCGATCTCAATGCAGCAGGGGGATACTATGGGAGCCCATTGCACGCTGCTGCTGCTCAAGGCCACACAGAGATTGTCAGCATCCTTCTGGAAAAGGGTGCCAATGCCAATGCAGCAGGGGGATACTATGGGAGCCCATTGCAGGCTGCTGCTGCTGGAGGCCACACAGAGATTGTTGGCATCCTTCTTGAAAAGGGTGCCGATGTCAATGCAGCAGAGGGAGAGTATGGGAGCCCATTGCAGGCTGCTGCTGCTGGAAGACACACAGAGATTGTCAGCATCCTTCTTGAAAAGGGTGCTGACATCAATGTAGCAGGGGGGGCATATGGAAGCCCATTGCAGGCTGCTGCTGCTGGAGGACATGAGAGCCAGTGACTGTGGAATGTACAACAGCTAAAATTCAATTATTAATTATTGGCTGCTTATGAGTACTTAATGTCCTGTTCTTTTCATCAATTGGAACCAGTTTTTTTTAATTGCCATATTTTTATCAGTGCATCCTGACAATGTGATGGATTTAGTGGCTGTGCCCATTAGATTTTTGAAGTCTCTGTTCTTGCAACTCTAATGACTTTAGTGCTAATGTAATCTGTTGGAACAGTGTAGATTTGAATCTCATTTGCATGGTTTCCTTCTACAAGTACTTGTTGTACTTGTTCTTTTCATCTGATCCTTTGTATGTGCAGTTTTTCTTTATTTATTTTTCTGGCAGGGTCACATCTGTCTTTACCTTGGTGGACTTTTTTCTCCCAATACAATCTAGAGGTCATGTCTACAGCATTCTAATTAATCTTTCCAAAGACTTCACAGCACTGCCAAAGACTGCAAAGTCAAACGGCTGCATCCTCTGAACACACCTGTATCAAACTCACTCATATGTAAATTTGAATTGGCCACCACTCCCACATTTTTGTGATCAACCTCATGTGCAATTTGATTGTTTGATGCAATTGAAATCTGCTGATTCATTCACTTACTTCCATTTTTGCACCAGGGGCAAGCACACCTTCAGAAAAATTGTGCACTCAATATAGAGCCAGGTTGTGTCGGATGTGCACACTGAGAGTAAATGACAGTTGCGTCCAAACCACTATTAAACACCTTCCATTTTGGGAAGACCACAGCCACCCTGCCGGCGGCTCGCTCGGCAGAGTTTAAAACGAAGCCCAGAAACACTAAGTCCACAAACGAGCCCCAACAAATATTTTATAGATGCTACAGATAATACATGGCTGGCTACGTATGCTCTCAAGGAAACAATCAACTGGGTAGTGTAATGGTGAATCCGTCAGGCATCATGTCGTGCTCCTTGACAACAAAACTTGTGGCGCCCATGTAAAACAGCCCCGCCTTCGACCTTCACGATCATACCCTCGGGGCACCTCTCCATCGCCGTCCCGCGGAAGCCGTTTCCATCGTGCAAGACACTGACAATCGACTCACCGATCTGCAGCCGCCCTTGGTCAACGCCGAGCGCCACACGGGCCATGACACACGACCCCGTTGGCGAGTGGTCGATCTGCTGGTCTGCAAAGAAGCAGAGCCCCATTTCACCCTCGGGCAATGTCTCCTCCACCACCATCACACTGTAGAGGTACTCCCAGTCAAGCTCGCTCGGGTGTGCGTACAGCTCTGTACACGGAGCCAATATCTGCTTCAGCGCCGCCGCCGCCTCGTCAAATTCCGCGAGTGCCTGCACGTCGCCGCGCACTCCGGCGGTGGTGGCCGAGACGAGCGTGTAGAACGTGCCGCCGTGCAGTGGAAACGGCCCCACAACACGCATGCTTCCTGCGGCAGCGTTGGCGATGGGGGCAGCGGTGTCAGCGCGGCAAGATGCACAGCTGGGTGGGAGGGAGAACGTTGCAAGGGTGCAGCCCAAGGTCCCAAAATTTGTGCCGGGCCCATGGGCTTTGTTGAAACACCGGACAGATAAGTTTAGCACAGAGCGAGAGGAAGAAAAGGGCGAGAAAGGGCGAGACAAAAACACGGGGCTTCGCCCTGCTGTGTACCTCCCCCACCGCCCGTGCTCCTGTTCGAGCTCGTGCTGAGCACAGCGCTCGGCTTTCTCACATGACCCGACAACGACCCAGGCGGTGGTGTCATCGTCTCCACCTTGTCCACAGACCGCAGACTCGGTGCGAACCCATTTGTGGCACTCAATGAGGGCGACACGTATGTGGCAGCTGCCTGCGTGCAACGCCTTCCAGATGCACACCGTCCGCGCAATCTGAGTAATTGTCACTGCCACATGGCTCGCCACCGCATCAAGGAGGGAGACAGGGACATGCCTGCGCTCATCGCATGTGTCTTGCTCGCTGCGACAAGATTGCTGAGGGTCGCCTCCACGCGCTCCCGCTGGTCGACGTCAACATCCGAGCGCTTGCACGCAGGCCGGCTCAACAAGTTGCCCAGCTCCATATGGTTTGTGAAAAGAGGCATGGTGCTGGCAGGGTATGGTAAAGGAAAGACGATGGTCGGAGAGGAAGAGACACTTGTTTGGCGCGCGGCTCACCACGGCTTCAAGTTTAAGCTCCGCCTGGTGAGCCGCCGGCAGGGTGGCTGTGGTCTTCCCGGAATGGAATGCCCCTAATGGCGGTTCGGACAGAGTGGTAAGTGACTGACTTGCAAACTCTGTTGGGTTCCATCCCCTGCATGTCAATCAGTCCCAGAAGCCCAGATGTTATGAATCACCCAGGTTCTACTTTTTCGCGCAACACATCTGTATGGATACAGACACATCTTAGTGGCACGGGACTCATGATGCCACCACGTGACCTCCAACCATGGATTCTAAAGCCGCAGACTCGGAGTAGTCTGTGCCAATCCATACAGAAGATGTTAGGGACTAGGAACCCATACAGACGGATCCTAGTCCTCGGATGCACCACAGCTGACACAGAAGTGTACAAGAAGTACATGACTGGTTGCAAACCAATCAGGGTTTAAACCACTGGAGACAATGACATTAAGGATTAGGAAACCCAAACATCGGGTCTCGTAAGTTCTCTGATGCTACAGAAACAGACACAGAGGAGTCCAGGAGTATCAGCATTAACACTCCTTAATGCTGCGGTACAGGAACTGATCGCGATTGACTGCGATCACTTTAATTTATTCGAAGCCTATATATGCTCGGTAGAATCTCCATGTACAGTAGATTCTACCTCGTCTAATCTCAGGCTTCTACCTTGGCTTGACATAGGCATTGTCTCCACCCTGCCCTGCTTCCTATCTATCATGTTGCGGGTTGTGTCCACACCCTGGGTTTTATACCTGAGTGGATATCATACCCTCTTTGACTCGTTCCGGGTTCCACCTCGCATCTCGACCTATGATATATGGTCTCCTAGGGAGGACACCGTACAGTTGGTCCTACTGCTTGGGGAACACATGAGCTACTAGCATCTACCGGGTTTATCCTGGTTGGGGTTCTCGCCGGGTTACTTGCTGTTTAGCCAACCCAGAGGCCATTGCTGACAGAAGGTAGAATCTCTTCTGCCAGCCCCGACAAACTGATACACACTGTGATAAGGACCACAGTGTCGGTATCGAAAAGTGTGTGATTCGAAGTTGACTGTGTTCATCCTCTAGAGGGGAAAGTATAGTTGAATGATAGAGGGGAAGGTCAGTGCACAAATCGGCCTTGTGTGAGCAGTGGGTGTGTGTGTGTGAACGGTGATCCGTGGAGACCGTTCGTCTCCTAGGTGTGGACCAGTAAAGCAGACCTGTTGTTAGTGAAAACGATAGAGGAGATGTGAATTACTAGACCTGGTTCCCTGTACAAGTGTACTGGAACCCTAAATGTGTTGCCCTGTCTGCTTTCCTTGGTGCGCTCTTCCCCTTAGAACCAGCGCTGGAGATGCGATGAATGTCACACAGACGATGGCACTGACATCGTTCGGTCGATGGCGAGACAATCGGTCTCATTAGCTATGGACAGCGATTTGAATGCGGTGGCTTCTCTCCAGGCCTGTCTTCTACAGAGCGGTGCTCATGAGAATGGTGATCCTAATCGAGGAAGCCTGAAAATGTGGCACCGGGTCTGGTGAGGAGGGACCCTGCTGATGGAGGTGTGGGAGGTGAGACGCCGATGAACGAGCGAATGTAAGAAGTGTGGCCTGTCTCCAGCTATGGGGCGAGGAGAAGGGTGCACGAGAGGTACGAGGTCGGGGAAGGCTGGGAGTACCCCTTTAGATTGAGTGAGAGTGGTACAGTAAGTGGGGGAAAATGCTCTGGAAGCTACTTCTGCAGGTTGGAAGGTACTCACTACTCCTACTAAATGTGCTCCCTTTTATACCTCCTCGACAACTTCCCACATTTCCAGAGGTGCCATGCGGGTCGCAGGTGTTTACAGGGGGCAGGGGACATCATGAGGTGTTTCAGGGTGCATATATGGCAGGAGAACGGGTGCCTCTGCTGAGGAGACCGATTGTCCTTGGGTGCACGCGAGGCACAGTGAGGCCGAACGACCTCAGAATATGTTTGGAGCTTCAGGCACAGCCTGGCGGTTGTGTTGGTAGGTGCTCGAGCATTCAGGAAGGAGAAGAGATGGATGGTCTCCCTCGGCTAGTCGATGCATCGTGTGAAGTGGGGGACGGGTAATGTCAGGATACCCTCTGCCTCGTCCGATGGGTCAGTGTTAGGCACGGGGTAGGTCCGTCCACTGCGAGAGATCGTCTGGAAACAGAAAATGGGAGAGGTCGTCCACACGTCGCGCCACGGGAGGGGACCGGTTGTATCCTGTTGATGATTACTGGACACCGAGTAGTGACAAGCGCGATCTGTGTGTTAAGGGGAGCACTGGTCTCATTTTGGAGATGTGTATACGGAGGGTCGCCAGCCACGCGTCGTAAGAAGGAGTCCAGGATCCTGGGGAACAGTCGTATCTGGGTGATGATGGTGCGGAAGCGAGTTTAAGTGGCAGGGGAGATGATGCGGATGGTGGGGAGAGCATTGGTCTCGCTCGGAAGCTGCTTCCAGTAACATAGAATCCCGTTTAGGAAGATCCGTCGCGTATATCAAAGCTCGTTCCATCATAGTGCAGATGGTCCGCAGGGGCCATGAGGCGACGAGCGGTGTGTAGCACACTCGGAGACCTCACAACGGACATTTGACTCATTGGGATTGTGTTTTGGGCTTTGTAATTGTGTCTTGGCGGTTGTATAAGTATCTGAGGGTGTTTCTACAATGGACACAGCATCTTCCCCTGAACTAGTAGGCTATATGCTTGCACATTGGATTGATCTGGGATCCTCGGCGAATGCACCCTCTTAGAGTAGCAGTATTAGTCAAAATCTTAATTGTTTCTGAATCATATATTATTCTGGAAACTCACTTGGGCTCTGCCTGGAAACTGTTAGGAACTCTGTGAATCTGTTTGAACTGGGACTCTTTTGAAAGAAACATTATTGTTGTTGTTTGCAGAGTGGGTTTCAGAAAGTACCGTCTAGGGAGAACTTTGGAAACGTGACTGCTGTGCCTGCTCAGAAAGTACCTTTTTAGGGAAAGCTCTGTGAATGCTCTTGGCCTATAAACTAGGGGCCTTACTTGAGTCTATGAGACTACTTTAAACTTGTTTCTCTGTCGCTTGGACACACATACACACTGTGAAGCTATAAATCTACTTTGTTTGGAAACTATGTTTCCACTGTGTCTAGAAACACATTCTATGTGGTGTCTCTTTGGAGATACGAAACCTCTCCCTACAACCTTTACAAGGCCCTGTACTAGGGGCTGTAACTCGTTGGGATCTCTGGAAACGTGCAGATATTGCTGTTTGAGTTGTTTGTTGGTTATTGGAACAGTCTCTGGACTGTTTCTGTGCCAATCACGAGTCAAGTGGGGTTATTTGTGTGTTTCTTATATAGGTTCTGAGCACATCAATCAGCGTGACAACGAGGTGGTACTTCAAGCAATAAATGTGTTTCCACCCATTGAACACAATCTGCTGGTTACGTCATGGGCGCGCAATCTTCTTGAGGGTCCCATCTATGGCAGCTGTAATCCCTGGGGCAGGAGATCCCTTGGCAAAAATGGTGGCAGCAAAGTAAGTCAGCCTCTCGGGAGTAAGGTGCTCTGCATTGAAATGAAGGAGATGTTTCACCAGCTCCAGAGAAACTCAGCAGTTAAACAGGTGATTTGTGAGGTGCGACTTGCTTCCCATCCAAATTCTACCTCCAGATCCACCAGCCTACATTAGAATGCAAGCCGATGAAGAAGCATGTATAGTGCAGTGACTTTATCTTCACGAATATGGTTCTCTTCTCAGTGTATAAAGTCAGGGAGATTGAGAACATCAACAAGGGTATGGACATTGGCACGCATAAATCTAAACAAATCGCTCTCAAAATGTCCTGCCAATGCAACATAATTGATCATGCCAAAACACCTCCATCCATTCATCATCCCCAAGTGCATTGAGACCAATCCGACCACCCAGACGAAGTTGCAGTACCTCCGGGAGTTCATCCCATGCATCAGAGACAGCTTTGAGTGTGGTGGTGAAGCGAATCCTGGACCCTGAGACAGCTTTCTCCATTGTGGAGAATGGAGAATGTAAAGGTGTAGAATGTATATTTATTAGCTACATGCATTGGCCTCATGTAGCAGATGCCATGAGCCACAACATTTTCGGAGCCACCAGGTTGCGCATGCCGGCTGAGCCACCCAGTGGCTACCGGTGGCTGATGTGCAAGCTATCTATTATCATATCCAATAGACCCTCCTGTTTTTGGTTGCCCCACAGCGCGAGCACCTGCCAATAGTCAGCTCATTTGTACGTAATGGGATTGGCAAGACATGTCAAGTACTTAGTCGCCAAAGATTGATTCCAGTATAGGTTCCACTTGTGCTTGACCATAGTCTTTGTCCGATAGAAAAGTTTCAGAAGCCTTTTTGAGCTGAAGAAGCTGCTCTTCTGTCAGAGTGGTCATTCTGCGAGATATGAAAGAAAAATTAGACAGGCAGCTGTGCATGTCAAGAAATTGTTCTGCCTGATGCGCACCTCGGTCAATTCGCACACTCAGAAAGTTGGTTGGAATTGTCAGAATTGTCATGCGAAATTTAGCAGAAAATTAAATAATTGATTGTCAGGCCCTGACTGACAGTTATTTGTTAGTCAGCTGACAATTAAATTGTCATGTCAGCGGACCCTATCGTGCTTAGTCTCTGCTTTTGCCCACATTGCAGGTTGATTAGCTCCAGCCAGGTCCAAATGACTCTGAGGCATTGGGAAAGCGTTCAACGACTCGGAAGATCGGAAAAGTAGCAAATTCGACTGGAGTACATGCTGAGACAAGTCGGAACAATGCTGAGACTGCAGGTATTGTTGTGACTCGGGGCACGAATGGTCTGGGATGATCTGGGCGCACGATCACTATATCTGGGGCGACTAGGGCGAGGACTCGGTGAATCACTGTTGAAATGGCGGGGAAAGACGTGCTGGCAGGAAGGTGGATAGGTTATCTGGAGCTAATCAACCTGCAATGCGGGAAAAAGCAGAGACTAAGCACGGTAGACATGACAATTTAATTGTCAGCTGACTAACAAATAACGTCTGTATGACCAACAAACGATTTTGTTGATCCAACTGACGGGACGGTTGAACTTTAGGGGAACAAAAGCTTATCCAAAAACAACCCCAAAACGTGTTTTCTCATGTGCATTCGGACACGAGGAGTCGAACCCCGCACTGCCTCTGCAAATTCAAAGACCGGCACGGTACTTGGAGAGGCGGTGTACCGTACACCTTGTCCGAGTGACTTTCCACCTGACCAGCACGGATTAAGCGACCATAAATTAGGTAAATAAACACAGGTGCACTCGTGTCCGGCGGGCCGAATCGCTGTTCGAATGCGCCCCGAGCTTGGTTGATCCAAATCGAATTCCTAATACTGTGGCACGGTATTTGGAAAACCAAACCAAAAGCTGCTCACCAACTGCCCAACCATCCAAAAAAACATACAGCCGAACTGGAACATTCGGACACAGGGAGTCGAACCCTCAAATTGTCTTGGTGTCCACTTCATTTGGGAAGGCGGTGTACCATGCACCATGTCCGAGGTTATTTTCTACGTATGCGACACAGCTCAAGTGAAAATCGGGTCGATTCAATCGGGAGCCATGTGCGAAAGAAGTTACATATAGGCCGGTTGGTTGATTCCGAATTAAGCCTGCCCCATGGTCGAACTTTGTGAGCGCAAAATCAGAAACGACCTAGCCAGTAGCACCATTCGAGCCTGCATCGAAAAAAAAGCCGCAGGCCATCAGGGAGTTGAACCCCGATCGGCCTCTCAATTCATGTATCCACTTAATTTAGCAAGGCGGTGTACCTTAAACCATGTCAGAGTTGCTTCCCACATATGCAACATGGGTAGAGTGAAACAATTGGGCAGGGTCGATTCAATTGGGGGCGGCATGAGGTTGGTTGGTTGATTCGGAATAAATATTGAGCCGTGGATGTGGCCTTGTGAGCACAAACACAGAAGTGACTAGCGCCATTCGAGCCCATACAAAAAGAGCGCAGCCACTTTCTTGATGGTTCAACTCGGACACGGGGAGTCGAACCCCGATCTGCCTCTGCTGATTCACTCAATTTGGAACTGGAAAGGCGGTGAACCGTACACCATATCCGAGATATCAGGTATCTTTCTACCTGAGCATAACATCATCTTCAACCTGCTTGAAATTGCAGGTTCGGCCTTGTTCAAACCGCCGCGATAACGAACGTAGATCTAGATAACAGAAGATAACGTAGATCCGATCCCCTCCGATCCGCAACCGATTGGCCAGGCGCTTGATGCATCATGAGGCTTTGCCGCGGCGCACAAATTGAAAGAGTCGAGTAACTCCACAACGTGCTGGGGATGGGAGCAGTGGTCAGGAGGAATTGAGATTTAATTTGAGAGGCGGAACGGGACGGAATACAAAATACAGGGCAGTGGTACATACTTTACTACTTACGGTTCGGTTCGGGTGTGATCTGATTAATAGCGAGACAAGGAGGGAGGCAGGGTGGCCCATGCCGATATGTATGGAATGGAAGTCATGTTTCGGGGGAGATAATGGAGGGGAGGGTAGCGACAGCGAGGGGTATGATGTGCGGCGCAAAAAACGAAAGTATGATAACGTTAACCAAGGGAATGGGTTCTAGGTGAATGGCGTCGAATTGTTCGTTATGGCACGGCGCGGATGGGGGCGGCGGGGACAGCACCCTACGGGATGATCCCGTCGAACTCGCCCTCCTGCACGCGGATCTCGACGACCTCGACCTCGTAGTCTGTGAGCGCCGAGTTGGTCGAGGAGACGGAGGTGGAGATGAACCCCGTCGAGTTGGGCGGCGAGGTCGAGGCGAGGTCTGTAATTAAAGCAAGCGTGAGTAGGGAGCCTCGGGAGAAGTATAACAGTGATGTGGCTGACATCGATCCTTGATGTACGGCGGGACGAATAGATCCTAATTAAAGTGTTGATTTAGTCGCTGGATGAAAGAAAGAAAGTAAGAGGCGCAACGAACCTGATTCCACACAAAGCCCTGGCTGCGCTGGATGGTCAGAATGGGCCGTAGGGTGTACACCCGCTCCCGCTGATGCGACTGCTTCTTGGTGTGGGGCCGGCGCTTCGGCGACGGCGGGACTGGGTCCACTGCGCGCTGCTTGCCCTTCGCCTGCGCCTGCGGCCGCGGGCGGCTCGGGCTGCTGTTCGGCTGGTCGCCTGCGCCCGCGCCCGTCCCCTCGGCATCGACATCCATCTCCATATCGTGTGCTACCCCGTCCCTGACGTCCGCCCAAATGTCCTTGGCCTCCCCCACTACGCCTTCCCAAAAAGGAAGGTGCCATCAAACAACGAATGGACGAGCCCTGCGGACTCCTCGGACTGTCTATCAGTATATATGCCCTCTGAGAGGGGATGGAGGATCTCAAATAAATTATTTGATGCTTTGATTCTGTTTTTTTCTCTGTCAATACATGTTCTAGGGCATTTATAACAAAATTACTGGAATGGATGAGGGAGCTGAATGTTCTGGCACAGAGGTAGTAAGCAGTATGTAGCCCAAAATTTAGTTTCAGGTGGAAAAACCAGAAATCACAGCTTAAGGGTAGGGGCAAGGCCTTGCCATTATTGTGCAGGCTGGACTGAGCTGTGTGCACTGTACTGGCCATTGAGAGTTGCAGTGAAATAAAGCAATTGATATATCCACTTGATTACATCCCGGGCGACGTACAACAGATATAGGCAATCGGGGTGGGGAAGGAACGGAAGAAAGTAAGAAAAAAAGAGAATTGCGCCCCAAAAGAATCGAACGCAGACGCATCACAGCACTAATGATGCAATCATTACACCGAGGCGCGTACATAACAGCTACACTATAGTAGCGGTTCCGAAGGTGTGAGCCAGTATGGCTATCTCTGGCCTGCGGGGAGATTTCCTTTTATGGGAATGGCGTAGTGGGGGAGGGGTAGGTCAGCTCGTCCGCCCCACCCACATCCGCCCCGTCCCTAGCTAGATGCCCGCCGTCCTCCGCGCCCGAGTCGCCCTCCCCGCCGTCGTCGTCCGATCCGAGCCGCTCTCGCTGAACGAGTCCTCGTCCTCGTCGTAGTCCTCGTCGCCGTAGATCTGCTCGTAGCACGCCCACGTCGGCGGAGACGGCAATCTGCGCTTTGATGATGCGCGTCATGCCGCTATCAGCGCTTCGGCACCACTTGCCACCGGGATTCTTCAAGTTAAGCGCCGAATTCGATGTCTTCGAACGAAAGTTACGAAACTAGTGGGCTGTGAAGCAGCCACCGCGCTCTTGTTGAACGTTAATTCTACATTCGGGAAACATGAGGCCGGCGGACAGCACCCGCCCCGCCCGGGCTCAATTGGCTGTACCCGCCCCCGCCGCGCCGCGCGCGCACTTCCTCTGGCGTCTTGGGATCTTCCGAGGCTTACTCAATGATTCCAATGCTAGCGACATCACCCGTCTGGGATATGGTTCCCGCCGATTAAAATACATCCTATGCCTTTCGTACGGAGCTTGGAAGACGATTTCAGCCAGTTTCAACGCCTCAAAATGCAGGGCCGGGCTGCTCCGTGAGGAGCTCGACGGAATCGAAGAGACTCAAGGGAGGTAGAGGCCACACACCGGAAGACTGTATTTTTTTTTTGAAGGGTGTGAAGAAACCGGTAAACTCATACTCTTTTGACTAACTCTGCATACTAACCATTCCCAGCGCTACGATTTCTGCTCTTTAACAAAAGAAAACCTTATGCACGGCGTGCGAAGTGTTATTGAGGTGCCTAGATCGTAGACTATCCTGCATCCTCGCCCTCGCACCGAGGCGAAGCGGCGCGGGGTGCACGCGCGCGATCCGGGTTTTAGCGGCAGTAGGGGGTGATTGTGGGACGCCGTCGTCGAGCCCGATGAGTAATCGACGCGAAGAGGGCGCAGAGCCGCTCCGGATGGAAGGATGAGGAGACAAGAGGGAGGTCAGGGAAGTTACCTGGTGCTTGAGCTCGTTCCTAACGCGTCGCGGCGCCGCCCCATCCCGAGCACCTGTGGCTCCCCACACTTCTTCCTCTCCACCGATGCCTTTCCCTCTCCGCGCAGGCGATGCGTGCGGTGCGAGGAGCAGCCGGGCGACACATCATGTGCGCTTTCCTCATCCTCATCTCCACCCACCATCTCGCCCCCTCCTCCCTCTCCTCGACGCGGCCGATGCGGTGAGCGGATGGAGGCGCGTCTGGTGACCCATGTGCCGCTCTCCCTCTTCTCCTCCCGCTCCCGCTCCTCTTCCCCCTTCTCCATCCTGCGCCGCATACGCGCGGTCGATTCCGCGTCGGCGAGCGTCCGTGCGAGGTCCGGGTCGCCTGGCGCCGCGCTCGGGCCGGATGCCAAAGAAGCCGAAGAGCATGTCCGGTAGCGGGGCGGCGGAGACGGTGGAAAGAAGGACGGGAGGGGCCAGCGGGAGAGGGTGCGGGCGAGGAGGATGCAGAGGTGTGGCGCGTTTGCACAGTCCTCCTCTCCTGCTCCTGCCTCCACCACCCCTCCTCCGCGCTTCCTCCTCCGCGCTAGATGCGGCGCAGCCCGTATATGCGCTATGCCCGTCCGCGTCCAGACTACACACCCTCTCAGCGATCGCCTAGTTTTCCGGCACTCTTCCCTTCTCCTCACAATCACCTCTTCGAGCACAGACAGGGACGCCGCCCCTGGAGATGATGCAGGACGTTGTTTACGTCACGCCGTGCCTTCCGCACGGCGTCTCTGCCCCCGCGGCACGCACGCCTCCGAGGACGCGCCCACAATTATGGATGTGGGGCACACTCTCCGCGCTCCGTCGTGCCCACCCTCGCGCGCCAGTCTGCGACATGACGTGCGCCGGGACGAGGCAGGCCCCTCCCACTCCCCTCCGCGCGCGATGCAAGCCATACCACTCCCCGCCCCAGACGCGTGCGGATCATCCTTCCCGCGCCTATGTACGCCCACGAGAAGAGGCGGGTGCGGGCCGCGCCATCCAGGGCCAAGGCGAGCGATTCTCTACCCGCTCCTTCTCCTCCCGCGCTCGGTGCTGTGCTCCGCGGAAATGATGCTGCTGCGGCTGCCGCAGACGCGAAGGGGCTTCTTGTCGAGGGACCGCGCGCGGGGGACTCCGGAGGCGCAGATCGATTGATATTCGCGCCGTCGGAATGGGAGCAACGGGGATGACGCTCCCGGCGTCAAGAAAGCGCGACACGGGGAGAGGGGAAGCACAATGGGGACGAGGTCGATGTGGTGCAGCCGATGAGATGTGAGGACGAAGGGGAAACCAGGCAGGACGTCGGAGTAACTGAAAGAATGCAGCGCGTGAGGAGGGCGGTGTACTGTGACTGAAGTCGCAGAGGAACGGAGACCGCAGCGTGTGGATCTTGTAGTACATCCATTAGTCCAAGTCGAGTGGAGCAAGACATGCGAGCGAGAAACGTACGAGCGCCCCGAGCCACCCGTTCCACGTGCTGCAAGAAATTTTCTCTCCCGCACCCACCACCCGCGCCCGACCCGGGTGGACGCAGGGGCATGTCCGCACCCGCGCCGCGCCCGTACCCATCCCGACTGTGACGGGCCGAGCACGATGTAATTTGCACGCTTCCCCCGCCCCTGCCACTCCTGTACGTGCCGCTCCTCATGCGCTGAGCATCGCACCCGACGACGAATGGGGACGAGGATGAGATGATGCTGGGCGGAGGGACCGAGAAGGTGCGTGATGTCGAAGTTATGGGCGGAGGGTCGCCTGGGTACGCGGAGAAGTCGAGGATGTAGTGCACGACCACGTTGTGCTGTGCGGAGCAGGAGGATCTCGGTCGAAGGAACGTGTCGTTGGGAGGCACGAACGCGGCTGTACCAGCCTACACGTCTCAGGCAAGTATTCCATGTCGGGATGGGGAGGAAGCTACGCTGGATGCAGCGTCAGCGACAGTAGTTCAGGAGAAGCAGACGCCGTCTTGCAAGGGGCAAAAGGAGGGGTAGACGGGTGAGGATGAACCAGAGAGGCGCGAGTATCGTTTTGGCACTGCTAACTCGTTAGGAAAGAAGAACGTGGCTGGATAATGAATTCAGCGCTTACATCGCGTACTTTGGACGCACGTATTGGCGGTCGATGCAGCAAAGCCTGTAGACTAGTTCGAGTCAGGAGCAGCTCACTGGAAGCGTGAGGTTCGACATTAAAACAACTAACCCAATGCACGACACTGGTGCTCTAGCGAAGGGAGCTTTGGAGACCAAACGTCGAGATGCTTGACGCAGATGTCGATTCCTTCAAGTCCGTCTCGGGGTGTGGTTTGAGTGAATACAGAGGGTTTCGACGAGTCCTATGCGGAGCGAGCTGGCATTGGAGAACGGAAGAAGCAGGAGCTATCGTGATCCGTGTCGATCGGGCATCAGCTATATCAATCAACGCGGCTGAGAAATGCAGGTGGTGTGTCTGAGTCGTCTCACATTGGACTGTATTTCCAACACGAGTACTCCAGTTCATTGTTCCCCGAGTTTTTCCTAGCTTTGAACAGGCGCTCATCAGGAAAACCGAATGTAACTATGGGCGCTATGCAGCATTTGATACTAGCGCTTGACAGCACTGCACTGCATAGTGGCTATAGTTATATCCGGTTTTCCTGATGCTTAATGCTGAGTTTTTGCTGTCAGAAGCGCCACTGTCAATCCAAGTTTGACATCCACATAAGTACCAGTACATGAACAACGCCGCAACTCCTATGAATGTCAAGCCCTCACACTGGGCACCATGCTACTATCCTCCAACTCATCGACACCATGCTGGAGATCCTACCAATCCGCGTTCCAAGCGATCTAAAGCAGTTCATTCGGGAGCCCGAATGTGCCGGCCATCATCGCCGAGGCACCACATCGATCTAAGTTCGATGTTCACGCAAGTATAGCACACGAACCATGCGGCAATCCACTTCCCCGGATCTGCCGTCACAGTCTTCTGACCGCAGCATGTCCCATGCATGCTTCTCCGATCCCCCTTCTTAACCTCGTAGTTGCTCCAATAGATTCTTCATGCTACCCACCAAGTGCTCCATCCTCCTTGGTCAGTTCTGTTTCTTGTGTGAACTTTAACCTGGTCTGATAAAGTCCTGTCCCTCATACACAAGATACACTCTTACTCAGAATCCCATGTCTCACCAACACGGTGACTCCTACATATTCAATATGGAAGGTGCGAGAGAAATTGAGCGGGATACCAAATTGGTATTTATTTCACCTAGGAGGTAAAGGAGCTCCTGGTGGAACAGGTGGCCAACAGGGCGGTGATGGAGGTGTTGGAGAGGGTCCTAGAGTGTATTTGGATGCTGACATCATGCACATTGTGATACACCGCGGCAACAGGGAAGAAGGAATAGATATCACACGCCGAGCCTTCCTTGACTGGCTTTCCCCTCTCAATTTCTTTCCACGACAGCAAGCTACTTTGAGGATGTGGCAGCCAGGGACCGGTAAATGGCTGGTGGAGAATCCACACTTCAAGGAATGGAAATCTGGTTCTATAAGGACACTTTGGTGCCATGGAATTCGTATGTACCCTGTCACCCTCATATATCTCTCAGCCTAACCAAGCTTAAATTTACAGCAGGTGCAGGGAAAACTATCCTTGCGTGTGTTTATTCTTTAAATTGGGTGGGTGCTAATAGTTATGACATTCCCAGGTCAATGGTTGTGGATCATCTCACTACTGCATGCAAAAATAACAGGGAAATTGGTGTAGCTTGCATTTATCTGAACCACAAGGAAGTGGATAGCCAAACACCACCTGTGCTTCTGGGGGCTCTCTGGAGACAGCTTTTACTTAACAAGGACATTGGCTCTGATGCAAAGGAATTATACAAGCAGCACTTCGAGAAGGGCACTTCACCTTCACCACAGGAAATTGCTGGCATCCTCACCTCTAGCCTCAAGGAGTTTTCAAAGGAGTTTATTGTCATCGATGCCATTGATGAATATCCCGAGGATCAACGTTTCATCCTACTCAAACATCTCACAGAACAGATGGGTCTCAGTCTCAGTGTGAAGTTGATGGTCACTTCTCGACCCCATGTTCCTGTGGGCCCTACTCTTCCAGATGTTGAAACTCTAGAGATTGGTGCAATGCCGGAGGATATTAAAAAATTTGTCGATGCACAGATTGACTTGTTACCACGCCTCTCCAAGCATGTCCAGAGGAAACCCAGCCTACGAGAAGACATTCATTCAAAAATCAGCAGTAAATCTGTGGATGGAATGTAAGCTGCAATGAATCACTGTTGGAAAGAAACTAAAATAACTTCCAACCAGGTTCCTTCTTGCCAAGCTTCACATTGATTCCCTGAGCAAAAAGAATACAATCAAGGCAGTTCGAGAAGCTCTGAATGCCCTCCCAGAGGGTCTTTATGACACCTATGAGATTGCAATACAGCGAATTGAGGCCCAGAGTGAGGAAGACAGAAAGACAGCTCGCTCAACTATTACTTGGGTTGCAAATGCAAAGCGGCCACTAACAGTTGAAGAATTACGAGTTGCTCTTGCTGTTGAACCAGGCATGCAACAGCTGAATGAGGAGAATCTTATAGAAATTGAGATCATTCTCTCGGTCTGTGCTGGGCTTGTCATTGTGGACAAGGAATCCTCTGTAGTGCGACTCATTCACTTTACCACACAGGAATACCTAGACAGCATTCAGGCTGTGCTATTCCCAGATGCACAAAGAGAGATAACAGAAACCCTACTCACATTCCTTGCCTTTGATGGATACCCAGAATCATCCTGGATGTGGGGGATGCCACCCTCTTTGGCCAAGTATTCACAGTATTGCCTTGCACATGCTGCTGGACAGCCTGAAGTTCAACTCAGAGACATTCTTCTCAGGTTTCTTGGTCAGGCCTTTCAATGGATAGGAGCAATGAATCACGGATGGTACTGGGAGTATAAGTGGAATTCCCCACCATGGAATTATGGGAATTCCGTGCCATGGAATTATGGGCATTATGGGCATCAGCCATTGCAACCCTCTGCATTGTGGATTGCGGCAGCTGCAAACCTTGTGGAAACTACAAAGTTTCTACTGGAGGGAGCACTTTTGCTGCAGGATTCAAAGAACCCAGAGATCATTGTGGCATCATACTATGGCCACACAAAGATTGTTGGGATCCTTCTTGAAAAGGGTGCCAATGTCAATGCAGCAGGGGGACACTATGGGAGCCCATTGCAGGCTGCTGCTAGAGGCCACATAGAGACTGTTAGGATCCTTCTTGAAAAGGGTGCAGATGTCAATGCAGCTGGGGGACACTATGGGGGCCCATTGCAGGCTGCTACTGCTCAAGGCCATATAGAGATTGTCGGCATCCTTCTTGAAAAGGGTGCCGGTGTCAATGCAACAGGGGGACCATATGGGAGCCCATTGCAGGCTGCTACTGCTCAAGGCCACACAGAGATTGTTGACATCCTTCTTGAAAAGGGTGCCAATGTCAATGCAGCAGGGGGCCACTATGGGAGCTCATTGCAGGCTGCTGCTGCTGGAGGCCACACAGAGATTGTTGGCATCCTTCTTGAAAAGGGTGCCGATGTCAATGCAGCAGGGGGAAGATATAGGAGCCCATTGCAGGCTGCTGCTGCTGGAGGCCACACAGAGATTGTCGGCATCCTTCTTGAAAAGGGTGCCGATGTCAATGCAGGAGGGGGAGAATACAGGAGTGCATTGCAGGCCGCTGCTGCTGGAGGCCACATAGAGATTGTTGGCATCCTTTTTGAAAAGGGTGCCGATGTCAATGCAGCAGGGGGACTATATGGGAGCCCATTGCAGGCTGCTGCTGCTCAAGGCCACACAGAGATTGTCGGTATCCTTCTTGAAAAGGGTGCTGATGCAGCAGGGGGACCACATGGGAGCCCATTGCAGGTTGCTGCTACCCACGGCCACACAAAGATTGTTAGCATCCTTCTTGAAAAGGGTGCCGATGTCAATGCAGCAAGGGGCCACTATGGGAGCTCATTGCAGGCTGCTGCTGCTCAAGGCCACACAGAGATTCTTGGCATCCTTCTTGAAAAGGGTGCCAATGTCAATGCAGCAGGGGGAGAATATGGGAGCCCATTGCAGGCTGCTGCTGTTGGAGGTTACACAGAGATTATTGTCATCCTTCTTGAAAAGGGTGCTGATATTAATGCATCAAGGGGAAAGTATGGGAGCTCATTGCAGGCTGCTACTGCTGGAGGCCACACAGAGATTGTCAGCATCCTTCTTGAAAAGGGTGCCGATGTTAATGCAGCAGGGGGACCATATGGGAGCCCATTGCAGGCTGCTGCTGCTCAAGGCCACACAGAGATTGTTGGCATCCTTTTTGAAAAGGGTGCCGATGTCAATGCAGCAGAGGGAAAGTATGGGAGCCCATTGCAAACTGCTGCTGCTGGAGGCCACACAGAGACTGTTGGCATCCTTCTTGAAAAGGGTGCCGATGTCAATGCAGCAGGGGGAAAGTATGGGAGTGTATTGCAGGCTGCTGCTGCTGGAGGCTACACAGAGATTGTTGGCATCCTTCTTGAAAAGGGTGCTGATGTCAATGCAGCAGGTGGAAAGTATGGGAGTGCATTGCAGGCTGCTGCTGCTGGAGGCCACATAGAGATTGCCGGTATCCTTCTTGAAAAGGCTGCCAATGTCAATATAGTAGGGGGAAAGTATGGGAGCCCATTGCAGGCTGCTGCTGCTGGAGGCCACACAGAGATTGTTGGCATCCTTCTTGAAAAGGCTGCCGATGTCAATATAGTAGGGGGAAAGTATGGGAGCTCATTGCAGGCTGCTGCTGCTGCTCAAGGCCACCCAAAGATTGTCAGCATCCTTCTTGAAAAGGGTGCCACTGTCAATGCAGGAGGGGGAGAATATGGGAGCGCATTGCAGGCTGCTGCTGCTGGAGGCCACACAGAGACTGTCAGCATACTTCTTGAAAAGGGTGCTGATGTCAATGCAGCAGAGGGAAAGTATGGGAGCCCATTGCAAGCTGCTGCTGCTGGAGGCCACACAGAGACTGTTGGCATCCTTCTTGAAAAGGGTGCCGATGTCAATGCAGCAGGGGGAGAATATGGGAGCCCATTGCAGGCTGCTACTGCTGGAGGCCACACAGAGATTGTCAGCATCCTTCTTGAAAAGGGTGCCGATGTCAATGCAGCAGGGGGAAAGTATGGGAGCTCATTGGGGGCTGCTGCTGCTCAAGGCCACACAAAGATTGTCAGCATCCTCCTTGAACAGGGTGCCGATGTTAATGCAGCAGGGGTACTATATGGGAGCCCATTGCAGGCTGCTGCTGCTCAAGGCCACACAGAGATTGTCGGCATCCTTCTTGAAAAGGGTGCCAATGTCAATGCGGCAGGGAGCTACTATGGGAGCTCATTGCAGGCTGCTGCTGCTAGAGGCCATACAGAGATTGTTGGGATCCTTCTTCAAAAGGGTGCCAATGCCAATGCAGGAGGGGGACACTATGGGAGCCCATTGCAAGCTGCTGCTGCTGGAGGCCACACAGAGATTGTTGGCATCCTCCTTGAAAAGGGTGCTGATGTCAATGCAGGAGGGGGAGAATATAGGAGCCCATTGCAGGCTGCTGCTGCTGGAGGCTACACAGAGATTGTCAGCATCCTTCTTGAAAAGGGTGCCAATGTCAATGCAGCAGGGGGAGAGTATGGGAGCCCAATGTATGCCTGTTAGCATCCTTCTTGAAAAGGGTGCTGACATCAATGCAGCAAGGGGAGCATATAGAAGCCCATTGCAGGCTGTTGCTGGTTGAGGCCATGAGAGCCAGTGACTGTGGAATGTACAACAGCTAAAATTCAAATATTAATTATTGGCTGCTCATGAGTACTCAATGTCCTTGTTCTTTTCATCAATTGGAACCAGTTTTTTTTTTTAATTGCCATACTTTTATCAGTGCATCCTGACAATGTGATGGATTTAGTGACTGTGGCTATTAGATTTTTGAAATCTCTGTTCTTGCAACTCTAATGACTTCAGTGCTTATGTAATCTACTAGAACCATGTAGGATTTGAATCTCATTTGCATGGTTTCCTTTTACAAGCACTTGTTGTACTTGTTCTTTTCATCTGATCCTTTGTATGTGCAGTTTTTCTTTCTTTACTTTTCTGGCAGAGTCACATCTGTCTTTACTTTAGTGGACTTTTTCTCCCAATATAATCTAGAGGCCGTGTCTACAGCATTCTAATTAATTGTCAAGTACCTGGTTCCCGACCGGGATCCGATGGAGGTCTGAGATACGCCTGAGAGATGAAGTGCGTATAAGCAAGACGAAGGGGTCGAGATATAGAGGGAAAGTATCGGAGTCCGAACAGAATACCGAACCCGTATACTGGAAGGGAAGGGGCTTGGCTTCAGCTCGTGCGCTGCGCCCTTCTCTACGCCTGGTGCCCGATTTCAGAGGAAGACTCGGAAGAGGACGGAGTCCGAGAGGAAGAGTATAGGGCAGACTAAGTCGATATTCAAACTGAAGTCTAACTACCGACATGGCTTGTATTTATACGAGAGTAAGTATTAGTGGGGATATAATGTAAGTACCGGAGCTTCGGAGTCCGAGTGGGTCCGTGATGGATCGAGTCGTTATGAGTCAAGTGAAGTCAAGCTGACTCAAATATCATCAGGACTCCGGTGGCTCCGTGATGGAGAAGCATAAGGCGTATATGAGGGAATCATATGTAGTACGAACCAATAGAATGAAGGCGAATACAGAAAGGCAGTGTCGGATATAATCGGGATCAGAGATCGTCGGAGTCCGATGGTGTCCGAAAAGGATGTGAAGTCACGGCACGTGATGGTATCCCCCTCTTAGCGCCGAACCCTAGAGGCGCCTTAATGCCGAAGGGAAGATTCGATCCGAGGTTGCCGATCTGTCGGCAATCCGTGCAGCTATATAGCTAGTCACGTGATGTGAAAGTGAAAATTTTCACTCTCATCCACACACCACCATCACCACCTAATCTCGCTCCACCCGCATCTCCGCCATGCCCAAACTCGACAACGAATCTGATGCCGAGTTCCTCGATTGGCTCTGTGCGATGAGTGAAGACTGCCGTGGAAGAAGAACTCAACGAGGTGGATGTGGAGGTTCGGAGCAAGGAGAGGAAACGGCGCAAGGACGAGAAGAAGGAGGCCGAGCGGAGGGCGAAGGAGGCGAAGGAGGAGGCCGCTTGGAAAGCGAAGGAGGAGGAGGCCGCTCGGAAGGCGAAGGAGGAGGAGAAGAGGAAGAAGAAGAAGGAGAAGAAGGAGAAGGCGGCAAAGGTGGCAGCAGCGAAACCGGTGTCGCAGGCCTCAATGGTTTCGGGATCCGGTGGGAAAGGTTCGCAGGCGTCGGGATCCGGAGGGAAGGTGACAGGGAAAGCGAAGGCGATGCGGAGAGCGTCGGATATCAATGAGGATGAAGATGAAGAGGATGAGGTGCCGGCGGAGAAGAAGGCAAAGCGGGACCCGGTAAGTCGGTAATCTGTTGGCTCCGATAGTCCTAATTGTAACTGCTTCGTAGTGTCAACGATGCGCAAGGCTCAAGGTCCCTTGTGCCAACCCGGATCTGTCGCACGGCCGTGGAAAGGCCTGCGAGGGGTGTCGCAACGCCAAAATTCATTGCATCCGGGAATCCGCAGGAGGCTGACGGAAACCGCGTGTGCGAAGCCATCCAGGAGCTTACCGAGCTCGTGGAGGGTATCTCGGAGGACAACTATATTCGCAACGTGAGATAAAGGGGTCCCTCCAGGACCTCATCCAGTTCGAGGCCGCCCGGCTCCGTCTGCAGTTCAGAGATGACGGGAAAGCCGAGGCGAACTGACTCCTCGCTCTCCGGAGGACAAGGAGAGCAGAATAGAAAGCAGCAGACGAGGCCCGCGCTAAGGGCGAAGGAAGCTCGAAGGAGAAGTGAATCAGGGACCGAGGGAGACTGGGGCCGAAGGGGCCTGAAAAATACTTGTACATAATTTCTTGGGTGTATTGCATAGTCGATAGGAATCGGAGGCCGAAAGGGGCCGAAATGTATAATGTTTTTCTTGGTTTTATGGTTGACTGAAAGGAATACAAGAAATGATTTTAAGGACAACACTCAGTAGACCTTCATTGCGTAAAAACCTTGTGAGACAACCTACTCGGGGCCGGCGGGGCCCGAAGCTAGGGACCAGGACGGTCTGGGTATTTGGCGTGATATTCTTCCACTAGCTCGGATGCGTGCTCAAGCTCCTCAGCTTTGAGCCACTGAGTCTCGTCCGGAGTTCCGGCGTAGCCGTTCCCAGCGAACCAAGTACAAGAGCGGAGGCTGGCGGCGCCGATCGAGTTTGCTATCGAGGATCTCTGCAATCTCGTACTCCAACTCGTCTTCGATCTCAATCGGAGGCGGCGGAGGTTGTATGCGTCCCAGGATAGTGTTCGGATGTCCGAGCTCGAGTTGGGAAATGTGGAAGACAGGGTGAATTCAACGCATGTCTCGGGGAAGTTTAATGGTGAAGGAAGCGGGACCGGCTTGGCCGATAACTTCATAAGGACCGTAGAATTGCTTGGAGAACTTCTTCGTCGGCCGGGCCGATCGAATCCTTTGGCATTGATGTAGACTTTGTCCCCAATAGAGATTTTGGGGTCAACGACTCTTCGTTTATCCGCAGGACCTTGATAGCACTTCTGAGCAGCAGCCATCTGGTCTCGAAGTTCCTGGTGAAGAGAGTCGAGGTCCGTGACGAAATCTCAGGCCCGAGCAGAGGTGAGATCCCGCTCGGGGTGGACGGTGACCGAAGGGTGATAGCCTTTGTTGGCGAAGAAGGGGGTAATGCCCAGTAGTGTCGTTCGGGGTGTTGTTGTAGGCGAATTCTCCGAGGGGAAGGAGCGGACACCAGTTGTCCTGCATGTAATTGCAGTACATCCGAATGTATTGTTCCAGAGTCTGGTTGACACGCTCGGTCTGTCCGTCAGCGGAAGGATGGTAGCCGGCGGTGAAGTGGAAACACATATCAGCGCTTCAGCCAAGGACCGGGAGAAATGGTTAACAAACTCGGAACCCCCGATCGGAAGTGACATGACTCGGAACTCCGTGCTTGGAGAAGACGTGAAGGATGAATAAATGAGCCAAACTCGGACGCCGTGAGTTTTCCGTGACAGGGAATGAAGAGTCCCATCTTGGAAAGGCGGTCGACAATAACAAGAATGCTGGTACAGCCTTCGGAGAGCAGTAATTGCTTGATGAAGTCCATGGAAATGGAATGCCAGGGCCGATCGGGGACCGGGAGTTGCCGAAGGAAGCCGTATGGCTTATGGTGGATGAATTTGCCACGTTTGCACGTAACACAAGCTCGGACGTAATCCTTGACGAAGGATCGGAGTCCGGGCCATACATATTCTTGTCGCACCATGGCAAGTGTCTTGTTCTGTCCCCAATGACCAGCGAGTTTGTGATCATGTTTGTCGAGTAACACTCTAAGTCGGAGTTCGTCGGACTCCGGAACATAGATGTGTCCATCTTGGTAGAGAAGGCCGTCGCGAGAAAACCCACCGGGGGTTGGAGGTATCGTTAAGGTGTCGGGAAGCGACGGGATCCACGGGGAGTGCAGCTCGGATATCTGCGTGGAGTTGATTAACGTCCATAACATGCGCCGCTCGGAGAACCGGCTCATATAAAAACGTAGCTCGGAGTGACACGTTAAGTTGATCTTGAGTAAAGACTGGACGAAAATTATGCGGATTCACACTGGCGTAGCCACTATCCCCCTCTTTAGGGTAGACATCCCATTGTCTAGTGAGAGCATCGGGCTTGCCACCGAGCCGTCCCGGCCAGAACCGAAGGACAAAATTGAAGGCAGAAAGAAGCTCGGACCACTGAGCTTGCCGGCGAGTCAGGAGCTTGGTCGTAGCAAAATATTCCAAACTTTTGTGATCCGTGACCATGTCAATCACGGGAACCGCACCCTCGAGGTACCGATGCCAGACACGGAACACTTCAAAGATAGCAAGCAGTTCCTTGTTGTGGGTGTCGTAGTTCAGCTCGGCGGCTGAGAGGGTCCGAGAGTGGAAGGCCATCAGATGAATTTCTCCGTCGGGCGAAACAATTGAGAGGATGGCCGCAATGGCGTAGTCGGAGGCGTCGGATTCCAGAATTAACTGGGCGCCTGGGATCCAATGGGTCAGAATCGGAGCCGAAGTAAAAGCAAGTTTAAGCGTATCAAACGCTTTTTGGCACTCTGGGGACCACACCCAACGTTCGGATTTCCGCGTAAGCCGCGTGAGCGGCACCACTATGTCCGAGTAATGGGCAATGAAGTGCCGATAGAAATTGGCAAAGCCAAGGAATGACTGGACGTCCTTGACTTTTCGGGGTTCCGACCAATCCCGAATAACCTTGACCTTGGAGTCATCCATAGAAAGTCCGTTGGGCGAAAGGATGTAGCCCCGGAATTCCACCGTTTCAACGCTGAATGCACATTTCTTGAGCGAGGCAAATAGCCTGGCTTTCCGAAGGCGCCGAAGCACTTCGCGTACATGTCGTCGGTGTTCTGCCGGATTTTCGGAGTAAATGAGGATATCGTCCAGATATACAACGACATTGATGTCGAGGAGGTCCGAAAAGAGGTCATTCATGAATCGCTGGAAAGCAGCAGGAGCGTTGGTTAGGCCCTCAGGCATGACGAGCCATTCAAAAGAGCCGTAGTGAGTTCGGAACGTGGTTTTCCACTCATCGCCGTCGGCGATCCGAACGAGGTGGTAGGCGTGCTTCAGGTCAATTTTAGTGAAGACCTTCGCACTCCGACCGGCGTCCAGAAGATCGGAAATGAGGGGAAGTGGATAACGGTCCTTCCGGGAGATGCGATTCAATGCCCGGAAATCCACGCAAAGCTGAAGTTCGCCCGATTTCTTCTTGACGAAGAGAATCGGAGCTCCGTGGGCCGACAAGGACTGTCGAATGAACCCATTGTTAAGGTTCTTGTCCAGGAATTCTCAAAGAGCCGCCAGCTCAAGCTGGGAGAGGGAATAAATGGGGCCGGGCGGTGGAGATTGCCCGTCCTCAAGTTCGATCTTGAGATCATATGGCCAATGTGGAGCTAACTTTTCTGACTCGGAAGCCGAGAAAAACATCAGCAAAGTCGTGATACTCCGTCAGAATCCCGGACAAGTCCGGAGCGGACGTGGTATCGGATGACTTTCCTAATACCTCAGAGAGGCCTAGGCGATAAAGTTGACTGCCTTTAGTGCGAAGTGCACTAGCAACGGCAGCTGCTCCTATGAAGGAGATCGACGGGGGTTTAGCATCGACCGGAGGAGCGACAGATGGCTCCACAATGGGAGGAATGGTGTCGGCGGAATCCGACGGACGGAGTTTGGCCGGAGCCGAAGGAGGAATAGCAGAGCCAGGCGAGCGGAAAAAAGATTTGGCCAGATGCCCAGTCAATCAACAGATTGTGTCGGGTCAGCCAATTGTATCCAAGCACAACAGGGCAAGTGGAATCCAGAGGTGTGACATATAATTCAACCGGAGTCGAGTCACCAGAGGGGAAAGAAATGTCCATTAGGACTTTCTCGGAAATCATAGTTCCCGGAGATCCATCGAATAGACGGAGACCGAGCGGAGGAATCGGAACACGAGTGAGATTATTGGTGGTACAGAGGACAGGGTCTATGAAACAATCGGACGAACCAGAGTCGACAAGAGCTTGGAAGTCCGACTGAATCTGCGGAGATTGTAAGATGGGGCATAAAGATTTCGGATCGGAAAGGGCAGAGGCATTAAGTCGTAAGAAGGATTCCGCGTGATCGAGACTATTTTCACGAACCCTCAGGTCGCACGGAGTTCTGAGAGTCGCTACTCAGTTTCCCGACTGTGCAGCGGGAGCCGGAGCCGACGCGGCTGAATCGGTAGTGGCGGCGCGTCCAGCCGCGGGTTTCTTCTTAGGACATTCATTGCTGCGATGTCCCTTACCTCCACAAAGCAAGTAGAGGTTTTCAGCGAGCCGACGGGCTTTCTCGGCGGGAAGCATTTGCCGTCTGAACCAAGGACCTTGGCGTACGGTTTTTCCGAAGTCGAAGGAGACAAAGTTTGAGCGGAGGATCCACCGGAGTTCCCTCCATTCCCCCCGCCGCCCTTTTTCTTCTTCTTCTTGGAATCACCGGCTTGCGCCGTGGTAGAATCATTGGACGTGGACTTGTTGTCGTTGTCCTGAGGATTTTGCCGAAGATTGGGGGTTCCGGGCCCGACGGAGTTCCCTGCTCACGTTGCCATTCCCAATGGGAGGCATCGATGGATTGAGCCGAACCCTCAAGACATCGAGCGAAGTTGGTTTACCACCGGGGAGATCGCGCAGCTTGATCTGAATGCGTTCAGGAAGCCCATCGTAAAAGACCTTCCGGAGAGCGATGGAGTTCCAGCCCGTAAGCTGGGAAGCTTATTGAAACGGACCAGATACTTCTGGATGTGTTGTTTTCTCGCCCATCCGGAGAGCAACAATCTCGTTCTCGGCCTCCTGTCGGGGATCATAGGTGCCGAAGTTGAGCTGAAGCTCGGAAACAAAAGTGTTGTAGTTGTCGAGCCAGATCGGAACATTCTCGGGGTCCGGGTCGACAATGGATGGTTCAAAACCAACCAAGGGCATCACCAGTCAGATAGGAGATCATATAATTGACCTTCTGGTGATCCCGGACGAATGCCGAGGGGCGATCCTTGAAATTGAGGATACCCTGGAAAAGGAAGGTGCGGAGCTTCTCGGGATCCTTCCCATCGAAGGTGTCAGGGTCCTGGACTCGGGCCCGAGACTTTTCCGAGGAGGGAGAATCTCGGTTTTTAAGCGCGTCTCCGATACCCTTGCCCAATGACCTGGGACATTGCGCGCATGAAGTCCGAGAGGACCATTCATTGGGAGGGTCGCGGGACTCCGAGGTGGGCCCGAACCTCCACCTCCACCTCCATTGCCACCATTGCCACCCCCTCCACCTCCTCCAGCTCGCGGATTATCCACGGGTACCCCTTTATCATTAAGGAAGGGATTGTAGCTGGCAGATCGACCTCGGCGCTGGTTCGGTGAGCAAGAGCGACTACCAGATCCTTGTGAACCTGGAGTTTCTCCAGGAATCAGAACTTCCTCGGTGGCCGGTTCTTCATCGGGGACCGGCTTGTCGATATTGATCAAGCTACCTTGACGCATTCGGGGTCTGCCGGACTGCGAGATGGATTCATGAGGGGCCACACCTGCCTGGGCGTGGGCCGTTTCGGTTGCGGTTTGAGTTGCGGTGGACATAACACCAGCAATGTGCGCTCCTTGACGGGGTGCGGTATACTGATTGTATGTCGTTGCTAGCGGAGTTCCGAAGAGCTGCGCTGTAGTTTTGGCGGTTGAGGAGCTGGGACCGGACTTGTTGATCACGTAGTCGGTTCTGCTCAGCAATCTCGGGAGGAGTGATGGTAGTGGGTGAAGCGTGCAAGACGCTGAAGGGATTGTTCGTTTCGGAGTCTGGTTTGTTCTTCAGCAGAGAGTGGAAGTGACATAAACGAGGAAAGGCGTAAGAAGAGTGAGTTTGAATATACTGTCAAGTACCGGTTCCCGAACTGGGATCCGACGGAGGTCTGAGATACACCTGAGAGATGAAGTGCGTATAAGCAAGACAAAGGGGTCGAGATATAGAGGGAAAGTATCGGAGTCCGAATGGAATACCGAAGCCGTATACTGGAAGGGAAGGGGCTTGGCTTCAGCTCGTGCGCTGCACCCTTCTCTATGCCTGGTGCCCGATTCAGAGGAAGACTCGGAAGAGGACGGAGTCCGAGAGGAAGAGTATACGGCAGACTAAGTTGATATTCAAATGAAGTCTAACTACCGACATGGCTTGTATTTATACGAGAGTAAGTATTAGTGGGGATATAATGTAAGTACCGGAAACTTCGGAGTCCGAGTGGGTCCGTGATGGATTGAGTCGTTATGAGTCAGTGAAGTCAAGCTGACTTAAATATCATCGGGACTCCGGTGGCTCCGTTGATGGAGAAGCATAAGGCGTAACCTAGGAGTCAGAGGGAATCATATGTAGTACGAACCAATAGAATGAAGGCGAATAACAGAAAGGCAGTGTCGGATATAATCGGGATCAGAGATCGTCGGAGTCCGATGGTGTCCGAAAAGGATGTGAAGTCACAAGCACGTGACACTTAAATCTTTCCAAAGACTTCATAGCACTGCCAAAGACTGCAAAGTCAAAACAGTGCATCCTCTGAACACCACCTGTATCAGACTCACTCATATGTCAATTTGAATTGGCCACCACTCCCACGATTTTTGTGATCAACCTCCTGTGCAATTTGATTGTTTGATGCAATTGAAATCTGCTGATTCATTCACTTACTTCCATTTTTGCACTACGGGAAGCACACCTTCAGAAAAATTGTGCACTCAATATAGAGCCAGGTTGTGTGGATGTGCACAGTGAGAGTAAATGCCTGACTTGCAAACTCTGTTGGGTTCCAGTCCCCTGCATGTCAATCAGTCCCAGAAGCCCAGACCGTCACTCTGAGCTCAAAATTTACGTCCACCACACCCAGCTATCCCTCGTATAGTCCTTGCAACCTGCGCATTCTGTTCCTGACTGTCAACACCAGCCTCTGGGTCGAACTAAACAGTGGAGTAACCTGGCAATAACCCCAACCAGGAGAAACCTGGCAGACACTAATAGCTTGTGTGTTCCCAGAGCAACAAGACCAACTGAACGGTCGTCCTCACTAGGAGACCATATGTCATAGGTCGGAATGTGAGGCAGAGCCCAGAACACGACAAACAGGGTGTGATATCCACTCAGGTATAGAACCTGGGATGTGGACGCAGCCCACAATAAAGTGGGTAGGAAGCGGGGCAGGGTGGAGACAATGTCTATGTCAAGCCAAAGCAGAAGCCTGAGATTAGACAAGGTAGAATCTACTGTACAGGGAGATTCTACCAAGCTTATGTATGCTTTGAATAAATTAAATATGATCACGGTCGGTTGCATTCCTGGCCTGCAGCATTCAAACACTAGCCGGCAGCGAGGCTGATCTGGCATATACCAAACCAGTCCCAAAACCAAACGGCAGTCGTCTCATTAACTGACTGTATTACTTATCATCTAAGATTGCTTATTGTATTATTCTCCTCTTGGTCCTAGACCTCCACATATAAAACAAGGGTGTTCCCTTCGAGACCCAGCTACAGTTTGTGCTAGTGACTTTGCCTTCACCCCGAAAAGACGGAAGCTCTGCTGTAGGTGGTCGGATCGCTTGCTAGGTGGATTGTGTGTTGGCTTGAGCCACTAAGAAGAAGACGGACTAGGTGCCCCCAAATCTAGTTTGGCTATAACTTGTCAGTTACTTCGCTTTCACTCCGATAAAGACGGAAGCTCTATCATAGTGTGTTGGGTCGCTAGTTAGATGCTTAGTAGTGGAGCTAGTGCCGATAAAAGCGGAAAAGTTTCCTGTTCTTGGTTAAGGAATAGGTCGCAGTCAAGGAGAGTCTTGCCATTTGAGACTGAAGTCATTTGGAGCTAGCCTCAGTAGTCCTAGGTTGCCTAAGGCGAGTATTTTCACAAACCTACAAACCTCTGCCCTGGTGTTCTTGACCTAGTGATCCAGCCATCTTGTATCCACCCCATATAAACACACACCCCGGACCATCCCTAGGTTCCTAGCAGTGTTGTTTGTTGGCAGTGCATATTGCTAGTACGCTGTAGAGTGTGTGTTGGAAGCCTATAATGCAAGGTTGGAATAAGGCTTTGTTTTCAATAGCAACTATGCAGTTTAAGCACGGTTATGCTGGGATAGCAGGGACTTCACGCCAACAGGATATCAAGACTCAAGTTAAACCTTAGACTGTTCAAGTCTTCAGTTTCTTTGTGAGCGGCAGAACCTAACACTACTGGCAGCTAGCCAAGAAGCAGAAGGTAGGGCAGACTATCAACAGACAGGACACTACTTCAATATCAACCAATGCTGCACGAATGGCGGCGGTATCAACAAAACGCGGGGCGGTACACAGAAGGTGGACGCTGGGCTAAGGCGACGGACAGTTACACTGAAGGTGGTGGTTTCACTTCTACCTGCACAAACTAGTCTTAGTCCTGGAGGTCTAAAGCGCTGCTACAGGAGAAGAGAGGGTACAGTTTTCACAACAAGTCTTAGTCCAGGAGGCTAAAGTGCTGCCACAGGAGACGGTGACAGACCTGATATTGGGGCACCCCCGGGCATTTATTCAAATCTGCTCGAGTTGCAGCATGCTATAATGTACTTCATTACATTACGACATCATCTCACAAGGGCTAATGCTGGCCTGAGCAGTTAGCTAAAAGGGATATAATGTGTCTCGAACCATTTGAAAGATGCTGGACAATGATCCTGGTGGGGGGTTGACGTGGGGAGTCGCTAATGGAGCAATCACGGAAAGGGAAAGTGCATTACCATCCTGAGAAACGGATTGGGGCTACTGCACATCCCTGACTAAGGGTGTATTACCGGAGGATTATCCTTCTGAACTAGAGGGATCACCGTTGGGCCTCATCTGACGTCTTCAGAACTACCAAGAGAAGGCTGGACTTGGTCGATCAACCAATTGACTAAGAAATCATACTCGGGGTACTGGGAAGCGACAGCTATCACGGTTTTCAGACAAATCACTAAAGCGGTTCAAGGCAGAACCATTTGAGCGGATGGTTACCAAGGAGGGTACGGAGCACTGACAAGGAGGTCGGCTAAAAAGGTGACATTCTCAACAATATCCCGTCAACCATCGTTCTAAGCAATGTAGATCTGGACCTCATTGTTAGGCTCAGCTCGTTCATGTTTCTTATAAATCTCTCTCAATTTACTAATCATTGATATCTGACAAGGAGTTTCATCGGCTAGCGGCCTATTACCACTAGTCATATACCCTGAACCCTACTGCACGTTTGTATCTGTCTCGTTTATATTTAGAATCCTGTAAAGTATTAAGTGGATTGGTTATGGGAGGAACACCAGTGAATCTCACCCCACCTGTTGGACGCGAAGTTACTGAATTCACGCTTAACCGGTCGAGTAGGCATTCATTCGGAGACACCCAGAAGCTATACCAAGTTTCGTTTGTTTTCCCTGTTTGAATATTATCTGTATTGGATTTGGATCTTTATAAACAACACGTGGACATATTGGATAAACGGAACGGACATGTAGAATATAAGGAAACAGATCGGACTTGACAATTGGTTGGAATCTTGCAAGGATTAGCAATCGCGGATACTATTTGGAATCGGGATTCATAAAGAAATCGCTTGCGTGACTGCATCGGAGTACCATCTCCAAACCTAGACCCACATCATACAAAACCATTGAGCATAAAATCTCGTCTATCTATCCGCGATTGCGCCTAGAACGGATTCGAGCAAGTTTTATCTATACGACTTGTAGACCTGTAAAGTCTTACTTCTCAAAGAGAACTACAGTTCAAATTGCCACAATCTATACTGGACTGGAACCCTGAACTTGCACGAAGACTATAGTGTTTGAGTTGTTGTAGTTGCATTTCGAACCACGTATTCTTTTACAAGGTTTGGTGTGTGGTTATTTCACCGCCAGCCCCATAGTCAGTGTTTCAATGGGTTGGTGCAGGTTGAGCGGGGCTCTTATATCAATGCATTGGTAGGCTTTTCGATGTCCCGTTGAAACGGTGCACTTCTTATATGACTAGGAATAGCTAATTGATAGGTATTGCGAACAAACACCCAAAACAACCAACCACAACCAATCTACCTCCAAAGATCTAAGTGCTTCTCTTTGTGAGTTCGGGTCCGGGCCGTAGTATGCAACCAGCAGGTTTGAACAAAACACAAGTTTGATTTATAGGCTTCCAACAACACACTCTACAACGTACTAGCAATATGCAACCGCCAACAACAACACTGCTAGGAACCTAGGGATGGTCCGGGGGTGTGTTATATGGGGTGGATACAAGATGGCTGGACCGCTAGGTCGAGAACACCAGGGCAGAGTATAGTAGGTTTGTGAAAATCCTCGCTAAGGGCAGCCCCAAAGACTACTGAGGCTAACAACAAATGGACTTCAATCCTCAAACGGCAAGACTCTCCTTGACCACCGACCTATTCCTTAACCAAGAATAGGAACCTTTCCGCTTTTATCGGCACTAGCTCACTACAAGCGTCCAGCTAGCGACCCAACACACTACGACAGAGCTTCCGTCTATATCGGGGTGAAGGCGAAGTAACTGACAAGTTATAGCCAAACTAGAGGTGGGGGCACCTAGTCCGTCTCTTCTTAGTGGGCCTCAAGTCAACACACAATCCACCTAGCAAGCGATCCAACACACTACGACAGAGCTTCCGTCGTGTCGGGGTGAAGGCAAAGTCACTAGCGCAAACTGCAGTTGGGTCTCGAAGAGAACACCCTTGTTTTATATGTGGAGGTCTAGGACCAACAACACGAAATCCTCAACTTAGTCACTCAATGTTTCCAGAGTCCACAGTTACTGATTCCAATATAAGACTACTACAAGTGAAGTTCGGTATCAACCTCCACTAGCAGCCTGAGTCCACTAGCACCAGCTTCGTCCAAAGTCTGGGGCGTAATGTTCTTAGACCTAGTCCTGTCCTGCGCTCCCTTTTATACTACTAGGTGTGAGTTACATGTGAAAGCGAGCTGAATAATACAATAAGCAATATTAGATGATAAGAAATACGGTCAGCCAATGAGACGACTGCCCGTTTGGTTTTGGGACTGGTTTGGTATACGCCAGGGTCAGCCTCGCTGACCGGCTAGTGTTCAACGTGGGTATATCAATGGATCCTCAGCCTCCGTCTATGCCGAGTACCCCTTCTGACCAACCGGCGATGTAGCCGGTGATCTAGGTCATCTCTACTCTGTCAGAGCGTCGATCTATTACATCTAGGCGACGCAGTGTTTGCTGACCGACATCAAATGTCATAGCTCGTTGGTCAGAACATCGATCCGCCCTCCGAACCTCGGTACAGGCTGTGTGATCGTCCCTAGCTCCGTTCCAATAGCCGGCTTGCTATTCCCCTTCGCTCTAGCTACCCAGATCGGGCACTAGCCGCGTGCTGCCTCATCTCGTATGTCGTGGTATGTCTTTGTCAAAGCCCTAGCCGGTCGCTAGTAGGGTTATTCCGCCTAGTGCTGTCTAGTCGCTTATCTAGAGATTAGATAGTACTACCGGTTACCGCGCCGAGCTTCCTAGCTCAAGGCGTAGCTCCCTAGCTGTACTTCCGTCGTAGATATCTGTCCGCTAGACCTTCGCTAGCCCCGTTCCAAGTCATCTCTGGACTACTAGAGTCTCCTAGGTCATGTCTCATGAATGTATAGGCAGTGGTTTAATCCCTGGTTGTTTGTACACTCAGCTAGCAGCTAGCGCGTCACACTAGTGCAGCCTCGCACTACAGTCAAGCAGTTAGGGCTCGCTCTGACTCTCCTTTATATCACCTAACAAGTGGTCTGCGTACTAGCTGATATGCTAGTAACAACAGAAGTGCTAGTTGCTTCCCGTTGTATAAATACTGGTCATAGGAAATCGCAAAATTAGCCCTAGATGCCGCTCATTTATGTTACGCCGTTTCACCGTATCTCTTAGTCTTTTCTGTGCATCTGCAAGTCTTATCTGATTTCTTTCACAAATCTAGAGTCTACTATATTGCCCGTATATCTGGGGGATAGTTTACTGGCCAATACAGAGTACACAGCTGGCTTTTATACATTTCAGAGAGAAGTAAGGAGATAGATGGAATGAGTAGGAACAATAAAGGGTGGGAGCCCGAGTAGTGAATGGCCAATGGCGTAGAAGACATTCTCAACCATGGGTATTATGACCTGCTACCAGGGTTAGTCCACATGTATTTCTCTAGCACACCATAAGACATGCTTAGTTGTCTTGGTTTCCATCTTTCTGACTGAGCAAGTCAGTCTTAGTCATTGCTGACTGGTCAAGTCAGTCTTAGTCAAGTCCTATTCAACTTCTGTATCAGTCCCGTACTTCACAAGCTCAGTGGAACTCATAGTACATATCAAGCGGATTGACAAGATAGCGCGGGTGCTATACTGGCAGACCAGTATAGTGACCAGTGAAATATAGTGCAGCGCTATTCTATAGTGTCGATCCTCATCAATCATATCAGTAAATCCTTGATGCGAGGCCCGCATCTTTCTAACGGTCAGATCTGCCCGAGTAACCACAGTGATGGTTAACTCAGTAACATGTCTTCATCCCAATCTAATCAGTTGGACTTATACACAAAGACTTTTCAAGAAGTCTCTTTGCTGCTGTTAGATTCTATTCCCTGATATACAGATCAGCAAGGGTAGTATCACAACAGATTACCATGACTTGTGATTTAGGGTGGTGAATATTGACCTAGCAAGATCAATATTTCTCTGCACATTATGTTTTTGAACACCTATTGATACGCAATTTCAGCCAAATTCAGCAATGCAACAGTATGCCAATAGGCACTTCGGTTTGTAGAGATCTGAAGTATCTTGGTCTGAATTGTCCAGGCCTCGCTATATTTTGATTTACACTTGTGGACCTCAGCCTGAGTGCTCATGACACCACAATTGATGCCACCAGTCAGACCACAAATATTAAGGAGACTCTGTGCTTTGATGCTTGAAGAGAGACTTTGTTCATAGTGACCAAGCTCTTTCCAGCACAGGGCTTGTATATGGACAGCATCTGATTCTTCATATAAATCCCCAGAAACCCTTGACAGCTTCTGGGATTCACATGCATCCATTGCACCACAGAGTATGTCCCAAGCCGAATGTTAATCCATGCAAGCATACCTAATCCATGACTGTGTCTTCTGGTGCTACCAGTTTGAGTCACCAAGGATATACATTTTTTGCACATATTTGCAGCCTCACCAGGGTCATTTTTGACCTCTCAATAGTAATCTGTCATATTGATATAAAATCCGCCTAGAGAGTCCAGGTGTCAGTCCCCATTGATGAAGTTAAGAGAGAGAGCATACATTTCAGATCTGGATCATCAAAGTCCTTGAAAAGCTCCACAACTTGGGAAGCCAGGGTCAATTGTTAGTTGTTATTTCTTTGTATCTCAACTCACTTACAGAGCCTGAGGATCAGAGATTGGATACTGCCACAGGCGGATTGACTTGATCAAAACGTAAGCTTTGAGTCGATGATCATTGAGCTGTGGAAAGAGGCCTTGGATTTGGCCCATCAAAGGAGTCTGCACCTGCATGTTGTGATTGCTGAACCGGTACAAATGACATACACAGTAAATGCTATTCGATAGGGTTGGTTGTTTCTGCTTCAGACCCATTGCAGCACATTCTGGATATTTGTGAGATTTGATTTTATTCGGGGAATTATGTTTGAGCTTAACTGGGTTCCATAGTACTCAATATGAAAATTGAGCATCTCCTGGAAGTATTGAGGAGGCTCAGAACAAGATGATTGCAAGAAGGCTCATGTTGTTGGAGATATTCTCGGATGGGCATGAGTACCTTCAATCTTTATGTTCATCACTGTATGCCAGAGCAGTAGATTTGAGTGCTGTTTTGCACTTAAGAATGTTTTCAAGTGGTAGTTTGCTTTGGATGAGATCTGCATCTGTAAGGCCATCTGGAAGCATTGATAAGAGGCTCAATAATGACAAGGAAATTGACAAGTCCAGATTGGATCTTTTGTCAAAGCCTTCTGAAATCACCGAGGTCTTTTCCTTGTCCCAGCAGGATAATACATTGGGGCAGCCTTCAGTGTCAGCTAAATGGGCAAGCAGACTGATTGCAAGTGGCATGTTGTCTGCCAGGAAGAGGATTTGGTCAACCTCCTCCAGGCTGTGTCCACTATCTGCAATATCAACAAATGTACGCTGAGCTGCCTCTTGATCCAAGGGTTGCAAGATTTTTAAAAAGGGTCTAGTCCATTGCACTTTGGCAGGGTGTTCAGCTCCTCACATAGTAATCTGACATGAAGTGAGAGTATTATCTAAAACCCATTTAACTTGCCATTACACAAGATCCTCCACACCTGTGACCAGTGAGAGTAATTCTTCAATGTTGGCACAGGAACTTGCTGGCTCCCACAAGGTCTCAAGTTCATCTAAATCAAGAGACTTGGTGGATTGTTTGTGAAATACTGTAGTACTACTTTGGTGAGGTTTTGGGCAGGCTTCAGTCCCAAATGGCCTTCAATGAGGTTCACCAGCTCAAGTTTAGTTGTTACAGAATTACAAGCAACAAAGAACCTATTCTGTACATATCTGGCTGTGATATCTGGGTGGTGCAAGACAGCTCTTGCTAGGGAGGTTTTTCCCATACCACCTGTGCCCAAAATTGCTATCCTCGGAATTCCAGTGTTAAAAAGGTGAAGGATGTCTGAAAACTCTGACTCTCAGCCATGGAAAATTTTTGGCTCTGATGGCAACATTGAGATTGAGTTCGAGCTTTAAAATCACAGAATAATTATTATCCAAAGACTTTGTAGAGAAGATGAATACTGTACCTATTGGATGACCAAGAATAATTTCCACTTATCTATGAAACAGTAGGTGTACATCTGGCAACACTCGCAGTTGAATTACTTACTGTGGATGCTCTTTCTGAAGCAGTTGCTTCAGAGAGTTTTTCAATCATGTCAAGCACTTCTTGGTGTCTTTTTTGTGCATCTTTCTTCATCTCTGCAATGTCTGGTAAAGCCCTGGTTCCTTCAATCTATGAAAGATATGTATCTATGAGCTTTTGTTACACAGAATTGACAACAAACCTGAAAGAACTCAAAGCTTTGTTGTAGTCCAGCTTGGCAGGCTTTCAGTAGTGTGCTAATTTCACCCTGCCGGAAGAAGGTTTTCACTCTGTTCCCCTTTTGTTGGGCCTCTACAAAAGTGTAGATTTTGTGAAGGATCCTGATTTCAGTTGTTAGTGTATAGTGGATTTCCAATGAACAAGGCCAGTATCCCATGAATTTCCAACATGATCCAGAACTTCTATAGGCATTTCTCCACCTGCATCTGACTTGATGTGAAGAATCATGATTGCATTCAGCAATTCATAGATTTTCTCCAGAAGCTGAACACAGTCATCTTTGTTTTTACTAACAGTCTAGCAAGCGGCTAAGTTTCACATTGAGAAGAGTCTCTGCAACAAAACTCACCTGGATCATTTTCAGGACAGCTTGAGTTGTGTTGATTATAGCACCTAAGGATGGAGTTTTCATGCTATCTGCGATAATTTGCAAGGTATTTGTAGTCATGGTCAGGCATATCACCACATTGTCCAGTCTATTTTGAGTGACTGTGGGTGGGGGCATGTTGGGTGGGGATGCAGTGACCTTGTGAAGTCCTCGCTGTTTATGTGCCTATCCATGGGTTCCCAGTGTCACCAGTCTTTATCAATCTGCCAGTAATGTAACACCAACATGATATTTCAAGCCGAAATGACATGCTCAGGTGCTGCTTGCTATTCTCAGGCCCGCTCAAACTCAGCCGCATCTCTATTGGTTGATTGCCAGCAACATTTATAATCCGCTCTGCTTCCGACACATATCAGATTTCTTGCTATTCTGGGTTCAATATCAGGTTCTGCTCCCAGAATCAGGCCAGAGCCTCAGGTAACCAATTACAGACCCACGATTGGACATGATCCCAAGGTATATCTGACTCAGGTGGGGCTGGGCAGCCCATACCCTTGAATGGGACCGCACCCATTGACAGAGTTGTATTAAGTCCTGACTGCAAGGAATGAAGAGGATGTGCCCATAATGGCAGGGCAATTTTTTCCACAAGTTGCCTGAAGACTTGAGTAGTACATGACTTTATCTTGTTCCAAGTACTTGGCTGATCTGCTGTGAGGTCTCCGAGCGTGCTATGCACTGCTCATCGCCTCATGGCCCCTGCGAACCATCTGCACGAGTGACGGGACGAGCTCGGATGTATGTGACAGATCTTCCTACATGGGATTCTACATTACCGGAAGCAGCTTCCGAGCGAGACCAACACTCTCCCCACCATCCGCATCATCTCCCCTGCCATTCGAGCTCGCTCCTGTGCCATTGTCACCCGGATATGACTGTTCCCCACGATCCGACTTTCGACTCCTTCCTACAACCCCGAGCGACCCTCCGTATATGCATCCCCAACAAACGAGACCGGCGCTCCCTAGTGCAATCATTGATCCCCTCCCGTGGTGCGCGCACGACCTCCCTTATTTTCTGTTCTCGGACGATCTCTCGCACCGGACAGACCTACCCCATGCCTGACACTGAACCATTGGACGAAGCAGAGGATATCCCGACACAGCCCGTCCCCCCACTTCACATGACGCATCAACTAGCCGAGGGAGACCGTCCGTCTCTCCTCCTCCCTGAATGTTCCAGCACCTACAATGCAACCACCAGGCCGTGCCTGAAGCTCCAGATGTATTCCACGGTCATTCGGCCTCGCTGTGCCTCGCACGCACCCAAAGATGATTGGTCTCCTCAGCAGAGGCGCCGAGTCTCCTGCTGTATATGCACCCCGAAACACCTCATGATGTTCCCTGCCCCCTGGAAACACCTGCAATTCACATGGCACCTCTGGAAACGTGGGAAGTTGTCGAGGAGGTATAAAAGGGAGCACATTTAGTAGGAGTAGTCAGTACCGTCCAGCCTGCAGAAGTAGCTTCCAGGGTGTTCCCCACTTACTGTACCACTCTCACTCAATCTAAAGGGGTACTCCCAGCCTTCCCCGACCTCGTACCTCTTGTGCACCCTTCTCCTTACCCCACAGCTGGAGACAGGCCACACTTCTTACATTCGCTCGTTCGTCGGCGTCTCACCTCTGTGTGGCACACCTCCATCAGCAGGGTCCCTCCTCACCGGACCCGGTTGTCACAATTCCAGGCTTCAAAATTCCAGGCTTCCTCAATTGGGATCACGGTTCTCACAAGCCTCGCTCGTAGAAAACAGGCCCGGAGAGAAGCCACCACATTCAAATCGCTGTCCATAACCAACGAGACCGATTGTCTTGCTGTCGACCGAACAACGTTGGTGTCATTGTCTGTGCGATACTCATTGCATCTCCAGCGCTGGGTCTAAGGGGAAGAGCGCACCAAGGAAGGCAGACAGGGCAACACATTTGGGGTTCCAGTAGACTCGTACGGGGAACCAGGTCTAGTGATTCACATCTTCTCTCCCGTTTTCACTGACAACAGGTAAGCTACACATGTTCACACCTAGGAGATGAACAGTCTCCACTAATCACCATTCACACACACATACACACACACACCGCTCACACAAGGCTGATTCGTGCACCGACCTTCCGCTCTATCATTTGACTGTACTTTCCCCTCTAGAGGACAAACATAGTCGAATTTGAATCACATACCTTTCGATACCGACACTGTGGTCCTTATCACACTGCGCGACAGTCTAATGGTCACCTGATCGCGATTTACGGCTGCAACACGCTTCTGATATAATCAATGCATCATCGTCATCAATTCGACCTTGTCCTCTGGCTTCCTTTGCTTTTGCATTTTATCTCGTTCTCGTACAGATTCTCTATGCTCTCAGAGTCTTGCACGAAGTAACTCAAGGCCCCCCTTTGTCAACTCATCCAACCGCACGTCCTTCACGACAAATCTGAAACCTCATACTCATTTACGCCCCTCCAGCGCCTCCTCCTTCCGAAAATCCCTCTTCAACCTGGACTCCATCCCTTGCGCCTAGTCCATATCCGAAACTGCATCGCGCCAATGGGCTGCGCCCCACGCTTGTGGGAATATAGCCATTCCCTGCCCCTCCCTCTCCAGTGCCTTGCCTCGTGTGTCATACTTTCATACTTGGGGTGTCTGTGATACCTCACCATGACGTGGGCTGACAGGTGTATGTGCATGATGTGGATCCGTCGCCAGGTTTATGCTCTTGCTTCACCGTCAATGTGGACATGGGGCGGAAGCTGGGGGAGAAGCTGGGTAGGTGTAGAGACAAAGGGAATTGAGGGAGCGGAAGATGGGGATGGGATAGCGGCACTGAAGTAGAGGGCTATACTCGTTGATGGCCTCTCAGACTTTCTTCGCTTGCACTGTGTGGTTGGGCATCGCAGGCGTGTGTCCAGGGGCGTACTCGCTGTCCTCACGCGTATCAACAATACCCTCCCTTCATAATGTGTTCTGGTGTGTAAAGCTGGTGAGGCACAAGCTGGAGGAGTTGATTCGGGCGATGGAAGGCGATTTTTTACTTGGCTTCATCTGCAAATTATACCTCTCCTGTGTGCGCTGGATCTTGCGTAAAATGCGATGTACTATGATTTTTGGAAGGAAACGAGATGTTGATATTTTGAATCCATTTTTATTTATCTGTTGTCCCCAATCCTGAGTGAATGGTTTCGCCTCAATTTTCTTTGCGTTGCAACGACGAGGAAACGGACTTTTAAAACAACGCGAGTTGAGTGGCAGTGAAATTTCCATCAGATTTATTCGTTCGGTTCGTATGACCCACTCTCAGTGTTCTGTCACCAAGTCAACCGAAAAGTCTAAAACTCGACCAGGAAGAGAACCAAAGTTCAATAATGCAACGGTGTTTTGAGTCACACATGATTGTTTCCTCACTCAGATTTACTCGAGAATTTACAGACATGTAGGGACCAATATCCGTTGTCCAGGGCACGTTTAAAAGATCTCAACAGAAGTACATACGTACATAGCGGAGGTTTTTGACCTTGCCATCTGATGCATCAAACTGTCTTGTCCCAAACTCTCACCATGAGTTTCGACGATCTCATGCCCGAAGAGCTGTGGATTGAAATCCTCCAAGATCTTCCCAAGAAGACTGTCCAAAATGTGGCTCTCTCTCATCGTACCCTACGCCGCATTTCACGCCCTTTCCTCTTCGTCACCTTCGTATACGCTATCCCCTATATCCCTCAAAATATCAACCGCATGTGTTGGCCAGAGGCGGACGAGCCTCTGCTTCTCTCATAAGAGGCTCAGGATCATGAACTCGAGCGCCTCAATTTCTGGTCTTCCGCAGAAATTGCACCCTTGGTTCGCACTTGCCGCTTAATTCCTGTGCTCGGAGGGGCCTGGGGCGTGGAGAATGAACCAGATGTGGTGACCGCCTTGCTCGCCGCCTTTTTCGAGAGGCTTCCGCAGTTCACCTCCATCCAGTACTTCCATGCGTATATGGTTCGCTTCAAGCAGACCGGGCTGGCAAATTTGTGCCTCTTGCCTGTACTCAGCCGTCTGGAGATAATTCTTGGCACGATTGTCGAGCCAATTGATTGCCATTCGCTCCATTTGGGCCGCATTACCCGTTTTCAGCTCCGGCACGCACGTCATTCGATTCCTCATTTCGACTCTTGGATGTGTCTTCTCCGCCCGACCCAACTCGTCGAAATGTATTTAGGATTCGGTTCCCGCCTCTTTGCCGACATTAAACACAGCGATATTCTGCCCTTTGCGCATGTGCGTAAACTGACACTACAGGCCCTTCGAGCTGGCGACAGAATTAGACCTCTGATCGCATCGTGATTCTGTCCAAATTTATGGGCTTGGAGGTCTTGGTGATGGAAGGGTATTGAACTGACTCGGAACATGGGCCTTCCGGGTTTTCTGACCCTCTGCCCATTCTCAAGAAGTATGATGGGCCTCAGGAAGTGCTACCCATTCTCCTTTCTCGGCTTACCCTCTCCCACATCACCGACTGGATTGATTGGCCCTGGATAGTGGAGATGCTCCATGCATCCCCACCATCCGGCAGCATCGTCTCGCTTACAGCCAGCTCCGGCCCCATCACATCCGCAGAGTTTGGTTTTCTATTCAAGATATTTCCCTTTCTCTCTGAGCTCAACCTGAATATTGGACATGGTCAACGGGATAGTCCCAATTCACTGGTGCCTTCCACAATTTTCATCATTGCATGGCCCCGCATTGACTGGTTCATAGAGGAAAGCATTCTTCGAAAACATCACAACGGTACCCACCTCACTCGAATTCTTATCTATTCGCTGGAAACACTCCGAAGCGGAAGATTCCTCTTCTTCGGACAGCGAAGATGATGCCTCGACTCCGGATCGCAGAAACCATGCCTCCACCGCCAATAAATTGCACCACGTCGCGGAATTGCGCATGCTCGTGGCCAGGTGTCCGCTGGTGTCCGGCGCTTACATCGCTCTGGATTGAAACACAAGACTTCTTATTTCGATGGCATAAACTCTCCGATGGGACGATAGACGAACGAACAGCCCTCGATAACCGCGCCTCGTTTGTAGCATCTCATTGAGGGTGCAAAATAGATGGCGTGGACAATCTGCGCAATGAGTGGGCCGTGTTTTGAAATAGAAAATGATGTGGGGGAATAGAATCACAGGATTTCCTCCAATTTCATATCTAACCGATATCCATGCCTCTTCCCTCGTTATCGCCAATTCCAGCTGGATCGATCCACATCGACCTCCTGAACTGGCTCACTATCATGCATGTGTATACTGCACCTGTAACAGGAATTCCACTGCTCGCGTTCTGTATCGTTTTTCTAGTTTCTACATGGGCTGTTCACACGGAAGCAGGAACTGTGGCTGAGCAGTCGCGCCCAAAGTCCCACCTAACTTGATGCCGAGACAATTTCAAACGCTCAAATTGCATTGCATACTTGTGTTGAAACTCGAATCCGCAGAGAAACTCGAAATTAGGTATTTTGGCTTCGAGGACGACTTCCATTCAACAATGCGCGTACGGAATTCCGTCAAGCAGTTGAATTTGATTTTTCATTTAAAGTCTCAGCCTCACAAGATCTTGTGTACTGTACACCTTGTCCGATTTACTTCTTACCCTGTGCGGCACACATGAAGAGAAGCAAATATGGTGACGCCATGTTGAAGGGTTGAAGTCGAGCCCCGCACTTGGCTTGCAGTGAGAAGGAGGCGGTGGACCGAACGGTTCAAGCTTGATTCGAGACAAGTCTGTGATATGGAAAGCTGGTTGGTTCCTGGCAGCAGGGTTGGACTTTTTGAAAACAAAAACAGAAGCAACCTCGCGTTCCATCCTACGCTTACTGTATGTCTCAAAAAAAAATGCTTCTGTTTATCCACTGTTCGGACGCGGGAGTTGAACCCGGCTACCCTCGCGGTATAGCCCAAAGCAGCTGAGGTGTAGCAGAGTACACCTTGTCCGAGGCACTTCTTACCTGTGCAGCACGGATTGAGTGAAGTAAAAAAAATGTATCCGGTGCGGAGTGGGGTCTGTATGACCAAAAGCGATTTTGTTGATCCAACTAACAGGAGGGTTGAACTTTGGGGGAACAAAAGCTTATCCCAAAACACCCCAAAACGTGTGTTCGCCTTCATCTGCATTCGGACATGAGGAGTCGAACCCCGCACTGCCTCTGTAAATTCATAGACCGGCATTTGGAGAGGCGGTGTACCGTGCACCTTGTCCGAGTTACCTCCTACCTGACCAGCACGGATTAAGCGACCGTAAATTAGGTAAATAAACGCACGTGCGTTCGTGTCCGGCGGGCCGAATCGCTGTTCAAATGCGTCCCGAGCTTGGTTGATCCAAATTGAATTCCTAATACCGCGGCACCGTGGAAATCCAAACCAAAAGCTGCTCACCAACCGCCCAACCACCCAAAAAACGCCAGCCGAACTGGATACTCGGACACAGGAAGTCGAACCCCCAAATCATTCCGGCACCCACCCAACCCGGGAAGGCAGTGTACCATGCACCACGTCCGAGGCTGCTTTCTACGTATGCGACACAGCTCAAGTGAAAAATTGGGTCGATTCAATTGGGAGCCATGTGCGAAAGAAGTTACAAGTAGGTTGGTTGGTTGATTCCGAATTAAGCCTACCCCATGGTCGAACTTTGTGAGCGCAAAATCAGAAGCGACCTACCCAGTATTACCATTCGAGACTGCATCAAAAAAAAAAAAGCCGCAGGCCATCTGGACATTCGGGCACAGGGAGTCGAACCCCGATCGGCCTCTCAATTCATGCATCCACTTAATTTGCCGCGCTCTTGTTGAACGTTAACTCTATATTCGGGAAACATGAGGCTGGCGGATAGCACCCGCCCCGCCCGGGCTCATTTGACTGTACCCGCCCCATGCGTGCACTTCCTCTGGCGTCTTGGGATCTTCCGAGGCTTACTCAATGATTCCAATCTCAAGCACAGTGAATACCTATAGCTAGGAGAGCGTCCGAGGCATAGGAGGGTCGGGTCAGGTCGGACCCGACCCGACTCTCTGGGGCAGTGCTGGGCAGTGCAGATAAGATCAATCAGATAACAGTGACAGTGCCCGGCGGCCCTTTTATCTGGCTGTAAGTCATTGCCGCGCTGTGCCGCCGTTGTCCTGCTGATTGTGATCATTAAATAAAGTGATACGCTAAGTGGCTATAGCCTTTTCAATTTTGTCTCTTCAATGTCCCCGAATGCTCTCTAAGTACTTATTGTTCTTCCCTGTTTTGTTAACCTGTATCGGCACACAACCGCACCATAGAGTGTATGTAGAAGGCCCAGTATGAGAGATTGTGTCTTTCCGGGTGTGATTTACCTCATTGGGAGGTTGGGGGAAGCTTTTGTGGAGGCACGCAGTGACAAGCGGCTTGGACCGGCACCAGTTTGTTGGTATTATTGCATTACCGTGGTGCTGAGATCAAACTACTTGAGCCGCAACTGCGAGTCGGGTCGGGTCGCCACAGCATTGGTCAGCGGGTCGGGTCGGACCCGACCTAGACAACCCGACCCTCCCATGGATCCGACGATCCGATAGCTAGTGACATCACCCGTCAGGGATATGGTTTCCGCTGATCAAAACACATCCTATCCTATCCTATGCCTTTCGTATGGAGCTTGGAGGATGGTCCCGTCGATTTCAGCCAGTTTCAGCACCTCAAAATGCAGGCCGGGCTGCTCCGTGAGGACCTCGACGGAATCGAAGAGACTCAGAGGGAGGTAGATGCCACACATCGGAAGACTGAAAAAAATCTTGAAAGGTATGAAGAAACCGGTATGAAGTCATACTCTTTTGACTTGACTAACTCTGCATACTTGTCAGCAACGGCCTCTGGGTCGGCTAAACAGCAAGTAACCCGACGAAAACCCCAACCAGGATAAACCCGATAGACGCTAGTAGCTCGTGTGTTCCCCGAGCAGTAGGACCAGTCGTATGGCATCCTCCCTAGGAGGCCGTATGTCGTAGGTCGGGATGCGAGGCGGAACCCGGAACGAGTCGAAGAGAGTGTAATATCCACTCAGGTATACAACCCGGGGCGTGGATACAACCCGTAGTATGGTGCGAAGGAAGCGGGGCAGGGTGGAAACAATGCCTATGTCAAGCCAAGGTAGAAGCCTGAGATTAGACGAGGTAGAATCTACTGTACATGGAGATTCTACTGTGCTTATATAGGCTTCTAATGAATTAAAGCGATCGCGGTCAATCGCGATCAGTTCCTGCACCGTAGCATTAAAGAGCATTAATGCTGATGCTCCTGGACTCCTCTGTGTTGGTTTCTGTGGCGTCGGTGGACCTAGGAGACCTGATGTTCAGGTTTCCTAGTCCTAAGTGTCATTGTATCCAGTGGTTCAAACCCCGATCGGGTTTGCAACCACTCCTGTACTTCGTGTACGCTTCTATGTCAGCCCTTGATGCGTCTGGGGACTAGAGTCCGTCTGTACGGGTTCCTAGTCCCTAACATCTTCTGTATCCCGTGGCGCAGACTCCCCGAGTCTGCGGCTTTAGAATCCGAGGCCAGGTTTCAACCGTGAGAAGGTCACGTGGTGGCATCATGAGAGTCCCGTGCCGCTAAGACGTGTCTGTATCCATACGGACGCGTCGCGCGAAAAAGTAGAACCCGAGCGATTCATGACAATACTAACCATTCCCAGTGCTACAATTTCTCCTCTTTAACAAAGGACAACCTTATGCATGGCATGCGAAGTGTTATTGAGGTGCCTAGATTGTAGATGACTACCCTGCATCCTCGCCCTCGCACCGAGGCGAAGCGCGGGGTGCATGTGCGCCATCCAGATCTGGTCTAGAAGGCAAAGTGAGACATTGACCCTTTTGGGTTGAGTGGATCACAACACTTCTATTTTGATGGAATCAAAGAAAGGTTTTGCCAAATGACTTGAAACGACTACTACATCAGAAGGCGGGATAAAGACGTGCTGCGAGTGATCAAGTGTCAAGGGAATTGAATGACAGTATGCTAGCACTATGTTTGGGGATAATTAGTTCCGGAAAACAATGCGAGCAAATATTGAGATAACGTGCGAGCAGATTGTATCTATGCCTAGCATGGAAACAAGTCACTAGCACTTCCAAGTAGCTGCTAGACGAATACTTGGACACTTATGGAAATTTACACAAGTCAAAAAGTTTGACTAAGTCGAAAAATTCGCTTAATTTGTTCAGACCAATAACAGTAGCGACTTGTGTTTATTTACCATCTACTACTAGCTACAATATGTCGTAACTAAGCTTTTGAATAAGCTAGTAGTAGGCCAAGAAAGATGCGAGCCGTATATTGTACATATTTTTGGGGCCAACAGCCGCGCGACGAGTATGGTGCAGTATATATAAAAACGAAAGCGAACGTCCCCACGAAGCCGACGAGCTACGAACCGCCACCCTCCACTCCCTCCATCTCGGAACCCCAGGACTGATGAGCGTGTGGGCAGGGCTGGGAACGAGCGGTGCAGTGGAGGGGCCAGCGACCAGCGAAGGAGCTGCTGTGAAAGGCTTTGCGAACACCTGGAGCACGGTCTCCTGGGTGAGCTGGATCGCCTTGGGACGGGACGGCGAAACGGGAACCGAGCCAGGAGAACGCTGGAGGATAGGTGTGACGGTGCCGAAGTTGGGCAGTGCATTGACATCGCTGATGCGAGGGTCCTCGAACGGCACAAGATGGGTGTAGGAGTTGGTCGCCTGGTCAGGCAACGGCTTGGGATTGTGGACCACGGGGGTGACTGGGCGCCGTGCATACCGGTGATTGATGTGCTCAGAACCTATATAAGAAACACACAAATAACCCCACTTGACTCGAGAGCGGCACAGAAACAGTCCAGAGACTGTTCCAACAACCAACAAACAAATCAAACGGCAATATATGCACGTTTCCAAAGATCCTGACGAGTTACAGCCCCTAGTACAGGGCCTTGTAAAGGTTGTAGGGAGAGGTTTCGTATCTCAAAGAGATGGTAGAGCAAACTGCGTAGAACGTGTTTCTAGACACAGTGGAAACATTGTTTCCAAACAAAGTAGATTTATGTCCAAGCGACAGAAACAAGTTTAAAGTAGTTCCGTAGACTCAAGTAAGGTCCCTAGTTTATAGGCCAAGAACGTTCACAGAGCTTTCCCTAAAGAGGTACTTTCTGAGCAACGCCAGCAGTCACGTTTCCAAAATTTTCCCTTGACGATACTTTCTGAAACCCGCTCCGCAAACAACAACAATAATGTTTCTTTCAACAGAGTCCCAGTTCCAACAGATTCTCAGAGTTCAGACAGTTTCCAGGCAAAGCCCAAGTGCGTTTCCAGAATAATATATGATTCAGAAACAATTAAGATTTTGACTAATAGTGCTACTCTATAAGAGTGTGTTCGCCGAGAATCCCAGAGCAACCCAATGCGCAAGCATATAGCCTACTAGTTCGGAGGAAGATGCTGTGTCCATCGTAGAAACACCCTCGGATACTTATACAACCGCCAAGACACTGTTACAAAGCCCAAAACACAATCCCAATGAGTCAAAAGTCCGTTTATCCGCCTCTTTAACCGTGTTTCCGTCAGTTGTTCTTCCGAGTGTTGCCTCCTATTGGTTCCCAACTGCGAGCACACCATGTTCCCTTGCCAATTACGAGGCAGGAACCCGTCACCAGCACCCCTGTATTATTCAGAGGGTGTGTCAATCACCGATAGATCGGCACTGCATCTCGTTCAACCTGTTTCTGCTTCAACTAAAGTCTCCCCTTGGTTCCAAGCACGGAACTTGATAATACTCCTTTGTAGGTCTCGGTAGATACCCGTTACTCTAGGGTTTCCCAGAAAGGGTTCTTGAGAAAGAACCTTAGAACACCTTTAGAGTTGTGATCCGGATCCTCAGAATAGCCGACCACCTGTTTTGGTGTATCCGCATTCGATGGAAACCGGCAACTCTGGCAACCGAAACACTTGTGACCAAGCACGTCTCCCCTAGTGTCTCAACACAACACAACACATTGCCAACTCCCGTTCCTTTGACCCGTTTCCGTTGCTTAAGTGGATGTTGGAAACAAGTCAAAAGAAGTTCCTTGACTTATTATTCGGCTACACGTTTCCCTTACAGTTTTCAGGGCGAGACTAGCCAATGGATGTTCTAATTTCTTAGAACGTTCACCTGTTTCTCTGTGGTTCTCCCAACAGCTACCAGGAACCAGTACTGTTGGATAGAAACAACAGTTTCAGCAATGAGCACAATCAGAAACACGCAAAATTACGTGTATCTAACCATGGCCCAATTACTGGCTTATCACCGGTCTTGGTGACAATCCTCAGGAGACAAATGCTGAAGGGCGCGCTCAAGGAGGCCTCGAAGGACTTCGCGGTCCTCAGGGACTTCATAGAACAGCTACATGTACACAGCGTCGAAAGCATCGTTCCGCTGGATGATGATGTCGACAACCTCTTGGAGGTGCTGGTCATACTGGGCCGACATGTGTGTAAGCTGGATCCACTGAAGATCCAGCTCATGGCGAGCCATCACCAAAGAGATCAGCACAGTATTAAGTGCTAGCAAAATGGGTTAGTAGGTGGATGTAAGACAAGAAGATATATACCGGAGGGCAAAACCGCGAGGACAGAGTGGAGGCGCTCGAAACTGGTGAGCAACTCCGGGGTGGTACGACCGTGCGAGCAAACCATGTGCCCGTCGTGGCAATGTTGGCAGCGGTTGGTGCGGCCAGTGTTGCAGGGTTGGCAGTCATGGCCACGGGAGATACAATTAGTGCACACCGGAGGGCCTTTGTTCAAGAAAGGCGGCTTGGCAGCCTCAGTGATGAGGTCGTGCCCAACCAGCTTGATCGGCATCTCTTTGACTTCTTTAAGATCACGAGCTGTGGATTGGAAAGTTAAATCGGCAAAGGGGAGATACAATAGAAAAATGTACAGGGTCCCGCGAAGAGCGGAGAAATGGGAAGCGCGGGGGCAGCCGCTGGCGTGGCTTTGGCCTTGCCCGTGGCCACGCCCTTCGCGGCCTTCTTGGGTGATGCCTTGGTCACCTCCTCCTCCTCCTCTTCCTCTTCCTCCTCGTCCTCGCCCTCTTCCTCCTCCTCCCGGTGCTCCTTGGGTGCCCCAGGTGCCTGCCCCGATCCTCCAGCCCCCCTGGCGCTGTCCGCGAGTTCACCGCGGCCCCCGCCGCCACTGTTGACCATGTAGTCCGTGTCCAAGTCGCTGGGCTTGGCCTTGCACCTGGACTGGCGCTTCTTGGGAACGGTGTCCTCGTCAGAGGGGCTGTGAACGCGCTAGAACAAGAGCAGAAGCAGTTAGCGAAGAATAAATAAAGTGGTCTGGAGGGACCTACCTTGCGAGCAGAGGAAGTGGCCTGGCCCTTGCCCTTGCCAAGGGTGGGGCACGAGTAGTCCTCATTGTCCGAATCGTTGAGCGGGTCGTGCTGACGGTACGGTGGTGTGGGGGTGCGTACATCCACCTGCGGGATGCCAAATGAGGTGTCCAGGGTGATCCGTGCACCTTTGGTGTGAGCCTTCTAAAAACCACAGAAAGAATGTTAGCTATAGCAGGCAGAAGATGAGAAGGACAGACGTACCAGAGCCTGCATCACCACAGAGGAGGGCTTGAGGTAGAGATAGAAACTCAAGTCTTGACGCAGGTCAGCTTTCGGTGGTACAAACAGCTTCGGGAACTTAGCCTCGACAGCAGTGGCGACTTTGTAGACTGGTGATAAAAAGCGCTCGACTTCAAGAGGAGGCTGAGAGAATGACGAGCAGTAATTAACCTATAAAAACGGTTAAGTACCAAAGACGGCCACCACAAAATACTGCTCTACGTACAAAATGTGGTCAAGCGAGCCGGAGAGCGTCAAAGAAATCCATGGTGCCGTTGGTAGGGAGCACATCGCTATCGAAGTACTGGATCAAATTGCGAGACACGACATTGTCGAATGGGAGCCAGTATTGGGCGTCGGGATGATCGGGGGCGAGGCGCTCGCCAAACGTAGAGTTCGACTGGGGCTTGGAGGCCTCTGAGGACGCGTCTTTCGACAAGGCCACAGTGATGGCGCTTTTGCCACCCTTGGAGACTGGGTTCAGCGCCCAAGCGAGAGGATGGCCAGAGGGACCGACAGGGCGTAAAGGAGAAGAAGCTGGAGTCGATTTGGCTTTGCGAGACATCTGGGCTTTGAACGAGTTGGCGATAGTAGAGGCGCGAAGACTGTGGGATGTGGACATACAAGTGGGAGACAAAGAATTTTGCTGCCTAATATATGTTAGTTCCCGAATCAGACTGCCGAACTTGGCACGCACTGCAGCAACCTCCCAGAACAGTTTCAAGGAGACCGCAGTTGAGAAGACCAGTCCCTGCAGGGACTGGTTTGAGCGAGAAAGAGCTGGCACACCGAAAAAGGAAATGCCATAAATTAAGCTTTAGAAGCGTGATGGATCACTAGGCACGGTGTTTCGCCACGAAATAATAAAGTTAGCAGGCACCTGAGTAGGATAACTGCAAGCAGACGAGTGGAAGAGAGAGCAGAATCAGAAGAGTGTGTAGAAGGGTCGTCAGGAGTATTGTTAGGCAACAGGATAAACTCCTGTCGCAGATATATAACACACTGACGCACCAAAGACACTCTGACAGTTGATGGCCAATCTGTGGGTCCGTGAGACGAAAGCAGATTGCTAGATAAGATAGGGACTTGACGTGAAGACCCTTGGCAAAGCGCTAGCAGTACACTTATATGGAGTGGAGCTGACTGGTGTCAAATAAATGGGCTAAAAACTATAAAAAGTGTCCTGGCAGAGATATCATCCGAGGGACCACTAAATATTGCAAAGTGAATGGCATTGTGCGATGACCAGGGACGATCGAGATTTAGTGAGGGGGAGATGAAACACCATAACAAGAGCGTGTGACATCTAGTGCTATTTTGCGATTTCCTAGGACCAGTATTTATACAACGGGAAAGCGCTAGCACTTCTGAAGTGTTATTACTAGCACTCAGGACTCTGGCTAGGTGATATAAAGGAGAACTGGAGTGAGCCCAAGCTACCGGTTGTAGCATCAGATACGACTAGTGTGATGCACTAGTACGGTCTGAAGGCACAAACCACAGGGAAATAACCATAAGCCTAAACAGTCAAGGTGCTAGCACCTAGGAAGCGAGACACAGGAGAGTTGTACTGCGAGCACACTAGCAGGAGGTGTGAGTGGTGAGTCTGCGATCTAAAGGGTAATAAACTATGCGCTAGCAGCCTTCTAACAAGGGTGCTAGTATGCGGTGACCCACTAGTGATCGACTCTAGACCTGAAACACAGATGCGAGCATGTGACTGTTGCAACATGGTTGCGAGTCACAAACAGAGACAAGTAAACAGTAGAGGAATAGCTAGCAGGCTATTGGTCCAGATGCGCGGGTCACCATATATGCAGTAACGGATAAACGGACTGCTAGCCGGTGCTCTGACCTGTGCTAGATGACCCCAGGCGGTGGATTCAACTCTGCTTCGTTAGGATAGAGATTCCAGCAGCTGATGGCGAGCTGAGGAATCACTCACAATACCCATAAATGGACACTAGCGGATCAGTGTGGCTGTTCTGCTTGGCATAGACCCATCATAAAACCAAACGGCAGTCGTTTCATTGGCTGTTGTACCTATCACATCATTTTCACTCATTTATATTATTCATTCTGTGTATCACATGTACCATGGACCTCAGTAGTATAAAGGGAGCACAGAGCAGGATTAGCTGGACGCTTATAGTGTCTATTGCCAATACAAAGTGGAAACGTTCCTGTTCTTGGTTAAGGAATAGGTCGGCGGCTTAAGGACTGCCTTGTCAGCTTGAGGATTCAAGTCCCCTTGTGGTTAGCCTCAATAGTATTTGGATACCCCATTGCGAGGATTTTCACAAACCTACATACTCTGCCCTGGTGCCCTCAATCTAGCGATCCAGCCACCTTGTATCCAACCCATAAACCCCTGCCCATCCCAGGTGCTAGTGGTATTGTTGTTGGCAGCTGTGTAGTGCTAGTGTGTTGTTGAACGGCTTTGTTGAAGTCTAGCAGTCGAATTGTGTTTGTTCCAAACCCGCTGGTCGCATACTACAGTGATAAGCACGGGATTTGTCCGCCCATGAAATCTTCGCTTTTTCGCGTTTTCATGACAAGATATGTGCCGGGCTACACTCCAGAAGCATCAGTACTGAGGTTCCCAAGTAGCTGGCTGGGCAGGAACCACTGAGTAACGGATGGGAACGGGGAGGAATACTCTGGAACCATTGGCATGTGCTCGCTCCAAAACCTGTAGGAGATGTGTAGCCCACTGAACAAGTGGAACGTGAAGTCTACTCTATTCCTGCTCACGGAACCAGACGGGGACAGACTGGAATCCTGTTGTGGTGTGTTGGACATGGGACGCGTACCACGTTCTGATCAGATGATCACTGGAAGGGGCTGGGAACATCACAATCTTGATGGTTCCACGCCGTCCTGGGCATTCCGGATAAGGGATGGTCACTAAGCGAGGGTCCGATCACTTGGACCTACACTCGTCGGCTCCTGGAACAAGTACCCATACTGGGAAGTACTTGGAATGCGGTGAAACGGTGCACTTGATATACGACTAGAAATAGCTTAGATTTGTGCTTGCACAAAACAACCACAAAACCACCACTACAACAATCTATTCCTCTAAAGATGTAAGTGCTTCTCTTTGTGAGTTCGGGTCCAGGCCGTAGTATGCGACCAGCGGGTTTGGAACAAACACAATTCGACTGCTAGACTTCAACAAAGCTGTTCAACAACACGCTAGCACTACGCAGCTGCCAACAACAATACCGCTAGCACCTGGGATGGGCAGGGTTGTATGGGTTGGATACAAGGTGGCTGGATCGTTAGATCGAGGGAACCAGGGCAGAATATGTAGGTTTGTGAAAATCCTCGCAATGGGATACCCAAAGACTATTGAGGCTAACAACAAGGGGACTTCAATCCTCAAGCGACAAGGCAGTCCTTAAGCCGCTGACCTATTCCTTAACCAAGAACAGGAATGTTTCCACTTTGTATTGGCAATAGACACTATAAGTGTCCAGCTAGCGACCCAACACACTACGACAGTGCTTCCGTCAATATCGGGGTGAAGGCGAAGTAACTGACAAGTTACAGTCAGTCTAGAGGTGGGAGCACCTAGTCCGTCTTCTTCTTAGTGGGCTCGAGTCAACACACAATCACCTAGCAGGCAATCCAACACACTACGAATATATCGGGGTGAAGGCAAAGCTGCTAGCGCAACTGCTAGCTGGTTCTCGAAGAGAACACCCTTGGTTTTATACGTGAAGACTCCGCGAGCCAACAACTTAGAACCTCAACTTAAGATCTCGACGTGTCCAGAGTCAACAGTATTGATTCCAATAAAGCTACTACTTGTGAAGTGTGTGTACAATCTCCACTAGCAACCTGAGACCACCTGCACCAACTTCGTACAAAGTCGGGGTGTAATAATCTGAGGTTCTAGCCTGCTCTATGCTCCCTTTATACTACTGAAGTCCATGGTACATGTGATAAACAGAATGAATAATATAAATGAGTGAAAATGATGTGATAGATATGACAGCCAATGAAACGACTGCCGTTTGGTTTTATGATGGGTCTATGCCAAGCAGAACAGCCACACTGATCCGCTAGCGTCCATTTATGGGTATCGTGAGTGATCCCTCAGCTTGCCATCAGCTGCTGGAATCGCTATCCTGATGAAGCGGAGTTGAATCCACTGCCTGGAGTCATCCAGCACGAGTCAGAGCACCGGCTAGCAGTCCGTTTATCCATTACTGCATATGTGGTGACCCGCGCATCCACACCAATAGCCTGCTAGCTATTCCTCTACTGTCCACTTTGTCTCTGTTTGTGACTCACGACCGCGTCGCGACCGTCACGTGCTCGCATCTGTGTTTCGGGTCTCGGGTCGATCGCTAGAGGGGTACCGCATACTAGCGCCCTTGCTAGAAGGCTGCTAGCGCATAGTTTACTACCCTTCAGATCCCAGACTCGCCGCTCGCACCTCCAGCTAGCATGCTCGCAATACCACTCTCCTGTGTCTCGCTTCCTAGGTGCTAGCACCTTGACTGTGTAGGCTTATGGTTATTTCCCTGTGGTTTGTGCCTTCAGACCGTACTAGTGCGTCACACTAGTCGTATCTGATGCTACAACCGGCAGCTTGGGCTCACTCCAGTTCTCCTTTATATCACCTAGCCAGAGTCCTGAGTGCTAGTAATAACACTTCAGAAGTGCTACACACTAGCGCCCTTGCTAGAAGGCTGCTAGCGCATAGTTTACTACCCTTCAGATCCCAGACTCGCCGCTCGCACCTCCAGCTAGCGTGCTCGCAATACCACTCTCCTGTGTCTCGCTTCCTAGGTGCTAGCACCTTGACTGTGTAGGCTTATGGTTATTTCCCTGTGGTTTGTGCCTTCAGACCGTACTAGCGCGTCACACTAGTCGTATCTGATGCTACAACCGGCAGCTTGGGCTCACTCCAGTTCTCCTTTATATCACCTAGCCAGAGTCCTGAGTGCTGGTGGTAACACTTCAGAAGTGCTAGCGCTTTCCCGTTGTATAAATACTGGTCCTAGGAAATCGCAAAATAGCACTAGATGCAGCGCGCTCGGTTCCAGACGTTCTGGTAGACGGGAAGGCACTGGCATTAGAGGGAATGGACTATCAAGTCGGGATCAACATAGGATGTTGGTTGTGATAGGCTGGGCACAGTCTTACCAACCATACATGTGCACTGGATTGCACCAGAATGGTGTGCTCGACATGGGCAGCCAATAGAAGGGCTCAGATACCCAATTCTATGACGGATACACGGCAGTCAGACGGATAAACGGACTATATTACTCGTTTCTGCTTGTTCTTGGTCTTTGTAATGTGTTTCAGAACTTTGTATTTAGTAGCAGGGGCATCTTGGACGACCTCACGGAATCACCCCACGGCTAGTAGGCGGCAACGTTTGCGAAACGGGTAGAGACCGGGGAGTTCCAACAAGGTGTCTCTTAGAATTCATCTTGGCTCAGGATCTTTGTTCTGTGTGTTCGGTATCCTTGAGATCCGACTTGCTGTTGTCTGGAAGAGTCTGAAAGTGACTGGAAATGTTGGGATTGTGCTGAGCCTGCACTTGGATATTGGGATTGTTTGGATGTGGAGCTTGGGAACGGAAGCCACCTTGTCTGAAGAGCTTGGGATCGGAACCCACTACTGTGTTTACACTTGGGATCAGAACCCACTACTGTCTGTTACTGTCTACGCTTGGAATCAGCGTCCACCTCGCTTTGGAGAACCCCAGCAACTCGTTCTCATTTGTTTTCATAGCTGAGAAGCTTTACATCATTGCGCTCGGTGCTTCCTGTCTGTTCGGGTCTGCCCTCTTTCACCTCAGATCTAGCCTGAACACTTGCACAGCAAGGGTTCCATTTGCATCGAGCCTCTTGTTGTGTTACACTCGCTTTTCTGTCTGTTCCGGTGTCATTCCGGTTCACTCAGCTTAAGGCTGAACACTTGCACAGCAAGGGTTCCATTCGCATTGAACCTCTCGTTGTGTTACACTCACTTTCCTGTCTGTTCCGGTGTCATTCCAGTTCACTCAGCTCAAGGCTTAAGTACTTGGACTTCGTTCCAAGGACTTCCACAAACAATACAACACTCTCATCTCAATTTCGAGGTCTATACCATTCCCTGCAACCTTTTATAAGGCCCTGTACCAGGGCCTGATACTCGCCTGTGCATGTCTCGAGCACTTCTGTTCCGTTCCGACGCACTTCTGTGTGTAGGTTTGGTTTTGGTTGGTGTTTTCTTGATAGGTTCAGAGCACATCAATCAACGGCCCAGACCCAAACTCACAAAGAGAAGCACTTACATCTTTGGAGGAATAGATTGTTGTAGTGGTGGTTTTGTGGTTGTTTTGTGCAAGCCTGAATCTAAGCTATTTCTAGTCGTATATCAAGTGCACCGTTTCAACCTGCACAGACAAGAGCTGGTGGGGAGATCCCACCGCACACACACAGACAAGTACTGGCAGGGAGATATAACCATGATCACATGGACAAGCACTGGCAAGGAGATCCCACCGTGGGTGTGCAAAGGAGTGCTGGCAGTGAGATCGGCCTGCGCAAGATGAAAACGAGTGCAGGCAGGTAGAACCCACCACGGGGGCACACAAACGAAAGGTAGCAGGGAGAACCCACTGTGGGCACGCAAATGAGTGCTGGCAGTGGGATCCGCCTGCGTGAAGTGAAAACGAGCGCTGGCAGGGAGATCTACCTGTGCCAGCACAGATGAGGGTCCGCAGGGAGATCCCACTGTGCACGTGCAGACAGGCGCTGGCAGGAAGATTTACCTGTGGCCACAGAGATGTGTACTTGCGGTTGGATTCGCCTGTGCGAAGTGAAAACAAGTGCTGGCAGTGAGATCAGCCTGCGCAAGATAAAAACTAGCGCAGGCGGGAGAACCCACTGTGGGAGCACGCAAATTCAATGAGAGATGGCGGGGAGAACCCACCATGGGAACACAAATGAGTGCTGGCAGGGAGATCCACCCCGCGCCAGCGCAGACAAGGGTCCGCAGGGAGATCCAGCTGCGCCAGAGCAAAACCATTGAAGGGAACACAGCCCAGCAGTTTGAGGCTGCCTCACGGGGACTACAGGACAGGAGCATGAGAAAGGCTAGAAGAACTGCAGGCTGCAATTATTTGAGGAGAGCAATTGAACATTTGATGTACTATGCAGTGATACAGAATCAAGGAAGGATGGGTGGCAGTAAAATCCCACTGCAGCGTGCAAGGCTGAGTGCAAAGTTGCAGCGAGCTGCATCAGAATCAAGCCCAAGGCTGCACTTGTTTATACCGCTGGGCATCACTCACTTATCCAGCTTCTTCTTTTGCACTCTTCATTACATGGCTCAACCGATTGGTGTCACTCGGCGGCATTAGTCCTCTTCCAGGCTATCCCAGCCCATATTTATTAGAGTGCTGGTGGTCAAATGCTCAACGCTATGGTCTGCCGGCCAGCAGCCTCCGTCTCACAATGCCGCAGTGGCTGCAATTCCCTCGAATCCACGGCGCCCGAAGCAGCCCGAGCTGCCTGGCACTTCTGTATACTATACTTCTGGGCTATCTGCAAACTGCGAGCTATCAATTGAATCTCTGAGTACAAAGGGTCAAGATCTTAAGCCAAGCTTCAATCTAGTCGACAACTGGGTGGCTGGACTGTGCATCCAATTTGGCAGCAAGATACAAACAACAGGACAGGCATCTTTGGTCACGTACAACAACAAAACTGCTTCATTTTCAGTCTCTGTGCAATAACAAAACCTCTTCATTTGTGGTCTTCCCACGCAACACCCAGCATCCCCATCAATGAGCCGCTTCAGGCGGTACTCAGGGCTGTCCCCGTCCCCGCCCTCGAGCAGGTACATCCCGACCAGACACCGCCGCGAGGACCAATCCAAACACCGCTTGGCCCCATCCTCGTCCTCGTTCTCGGAGTCGTACAACCGCTGCTTTGGATTTCCCCCTGCTGTCTCCAGCTTGACTCGCCCTCGTCCCACACTGCTGAACACGACAAGCGGGAACCGGTCCGGGCTCATGGCGAACAGACTCCCCGTCGTGTCCACCAGCCTGACATACACCAGGTTGAGATGCTGCAGCTGGTCCATCAGGGTGGTGTGCGCAAGGTTAGGGAGGATGGTGTAGAGCTGTGGACAGGGCTGAAGGAGGACAAAGAACGTGCCCTGGGCGGGACTCCGCAGTACATCGAATATTGCTACACTACATATGAAGAAGATTTATTCAGCCTTGCAATGGAGATTATAGAAGACACACATTGGGCCCAGCGGACCCCTGGGTCCTCTTTGCTCCCAGTTTTGAAAGCGACGACTTCTCCATTCAGAAGGCTTTGCATGTACACCCCGTCCTCGGTGCTGCAATACGATCCCTGGAGGACATTGTCCCAGCCGCTTGGCCCGTAGATCGAGAACGCGAGAGTCTGCGTGGGGACTAGACCACGCTTGTTGGACGCTCGAGTGTGGATGGTGACATGATAGTCTGTACAACAGTTTAGTTTGTGGAACAAATTATCGCCGGGAATGCACACACCAGTCCTGCCGACCACCACCTCCCTGCGCCTCGGCAGTGGTTCGCACGGGAAACGGTGATTTGTGTGCTCAGGACCTACGTTAGAGACATGAAATAATCAACCACTTGTTGGTTACACGGTGTAGAAACAGTGCTATGACTGCCAGAAACAGCCGATGAACCATCCAAGCGATCTCAGATACACGTTTCCAAGATCCCGACGAGTTACAGCCCCTAGTACAGGGCCTTGTAAAGGTTGTAGGAGGAGGTTTCAGATCTCAGAAACTGAGATTGGAGCAAAGTGCGAGTAATACACGTTTCAAGACACGTGGAAACAGAGTTTCCAGGCAAGGTTTAGATACAAGGCTTCTCAGCAGATAGGTAGAGGACATTATGAAGGCCCAACTAGCTAGTTTATAGTCCAGTGGACTCAGGTGATTGCACGTTTCTCAACAGGCAATTGCTGTTTCCAGAGTTTTCCCCTGAAGGTACTTTCCAGACCCCGCACTCAGCTATGTTTCCAGAGTTTTCCCCTGAAGGTACTTTCTAGACCCCGCATACAGATACGTTTCCAGAGCTTTCCCCGAAGGTACTTTCCAGACCCCGCACCAGATACGTTTCCAGAGCTTTCCCCTGAAGGTACTTTCCAGACCCTGCGCTCAGATGCGTTTCCAGAGCTTTCCCAAACTGGTACTTTCTGAACCCCGCTTCCACACAAGTTTATAGTCAAGTAGACTCAAAGCAAACAAGTTTATAGTCGAGTAGACTCAAAGTTTATAGTCGGATAGACTCAAAGTTTCCCAGTCCCTTTAACCAAATCCAAGAGAGTCCAACCGAATCCAACACAGTCAACAGAGTCTAACAATTCCAGGCCAAGGCCCAAGTGCGTTTCCAGAACGATATATGATTCAGAAACAAAGAAGATCTCAATAAAATGCTACTCTATAAGAGTGCGCTCGATTGAGGGACACAGATCCACACCCAGGTGCAAGCTTACTGCATGGTGGAACAACAATACTACCCAGATCACACCCTGGCAGGTGGATACTGGTCAGATTGTGCCCAAGCGTAGACAGAAATGGCTGCTAGCAGTGGGGGGATCCTGTGTCCATCGTCGAAACACCTCCAGATACTTATACAGATGCCAAGACCACACTTACAAACCCAAAACATAATCCCAGTGAGTCAATTGTCCGTTTATCCGTCTCTTTAACTGTGTTTCCGTCGGTTGTTCTTCCGAGAATCGCCTCCCATTGGTTCCCAAGAGCAAGCACACCATGTTCCCTTGACAATTACATAGCAGAAACCTGTCAGCAACACCCCTGGATTACTCAGAGGGTGCGCAGATCACTGATAGATCAGCACTGCACTTGCTCGACATGTTTCTGCCTTCTGCTCAACTCTCCCCTCTGTTTCCAATGCAGAACTTGATAGTACTCCTTTGTAGCTTTCAGGAGATACCCATTTCTGAGGAACTTCCCAAAAAGGGTTCTTGGAAAAGAGCCTGTGAACGTTTCTGGAGTTGTGATCCGGACCTTCAAATAGCTGATAACCTGTTTCGGTGTATCCGCATTTGATAGAAACCGGCTACCCCAGTACCCGACTCCCACTCGTGACCTAACACGACCTCTAGACGTCTCAAAACAACACAATACATTGCCGAACTCCCATTCCCTTGACCTGTTTCCGTTGTTTAAGTGGATGTTGGAAACAAGTCAAACGAAGTTCCTTGACTTGTTAATTGGCTGCACATTCCCCTACAGTTTTCAGGGTGAGACTTGCCAATGGATGTTCTAATGCCTTAGAGCATCCACCCGTTTCTCTGTGGTTCACCCAACAGCTACCAGGAACCAGTACTGTTATATAGAAACAACAGTTACAGTAATAAGTCTGATCAGAAACACGCAAAATGATGTGTATCTAACCATGGCCCATTTACTGGCTTATCAACGGACCCCACAGGCAAGTATTGGGCCCTCCAAATCGGACCTCCCCCATCTCGAGCTCCACCACCACCTCAGCCGTCGCCTTCCACCCCACAAAAACATGGTGGTCATCGGCCACCACAGAAAAACTGAAGGGTGACATGTCGACGAGCTCAGGCACGGAGTATGGGAAGTGCCAGAGCGGGCTGGAAGGTGTTGTCATGACATATATATCCCCCGACTGTGGCTCTATAATGTGCGCCCCCCAGCACGCATTCAAGTAGTCATCTGTGAGATCTGGGTCCTGGTCGATGTAACGCGTGCAGACCAGCAGGCACGAGCGACAAGGGCGGAGAAACAGTTGTGCTCAAGGAGGAGGAGAACAACGACATGGACCAGAGAGTATGGCCCGTAGTGCGATTGAGGGCATGGAATTTGCCATTGACCGAGGCAATGAGCACAATATCAAGTAATTCAGAGTACGCTAGTGGATCCGGGGCCTGTGTGGTTGGCCCACACAGTTTGTTTTTGTTCCAGTGTAGAGGCAGAGGCCGGAAGCTGATGATTTCGGGTCAACATGAGGATGCGAGAAGGATGAGTACAACGGCAGTGAGTGGACCATCAATGTACAAGACAAACAGACACAAGGATATATTGATGGGTCACATTGTGTGACAACAAATCAGTACTGTAATGTAGCACGGGGCAAGGGGGAAGTGAGGCGGAGACAGCTATGTAATTCTGGGTTTTATAGAAGAAATGCTTAGGGCCTGATCGGGCACGCCAGAAATTCTGTTAGAAATTCTTCAGAAATTTAGTCACATCATGTAACACATTACGATCTGCGCTTGAATCGACGTGTCGACACATCTGCTCTCTCTCTCTTTCCGCTCTCACCACGAAATGGCCGCCAATCCAAACCCCGAACCCTACATCGATGCTGCTATCCTCTGCACCCGCTGTGCTGTCGCTTCCGCTGCCGTTGCCGTCATTTTCTTTGGGTCTGAACTGCTTGGCCTTGAACGACCAGCTCCTCGTCCGATGCACACATCGATTCTTGCAGGCAGCAAATGGTTGGATGAAGTTTTGCATGGCCATCCTGATCGCTGTCGACGTGAGCTCGGGATGTCGGCTCTACAATTTGCGTTGCTATGGGCCGAACTCGCTTCATCCGGTGATCTTGCAGATAGTCGCAATGGCGTGACGGCCAAGGAACAGCTGGCTATCTTCATATATTGGATGGTACACTGGCAGCAGTCAGAGGGAGCTTCAGGAACGGTTTCAGCTGCTCGGGCGACACTATCAGCCGATACGTGAATCAGGTCTTGTCATCTTCACCAACACATTCTACGAGAAATATGTGCACGACCCGGCCAACGAAACCCCAGACCACATTCGTAATAACCCGAAATGGTATCTGTTCTTCAAGTACTGCCGTGGCGCTGTCGACGGAGTCCACTGTTCTGGCCTACACCCTCGAGCAACACATCCTTCGATACCGCGATCGACATGGCACCATCACGCAGAATTGCATTGCGACTTGTGATTTCGAGATGCTCTTTCTGCATCTCATGACAGGATACGAAGGAACCGCTGCAGATGGTCAGCTTTTCACTCTTGCACGCCAAAACGGATTCTCGTTACCACCCAGCTGTTACTACCTTGCCGACGCTGGGTTCCCTAATTGTGACATGCTCTTGGCTCCCTACCGCGGGATCAGATATCATTTGAAGGAGTGGAAGCGCGGGAAACAGCGGTAGGTCTCTCATACATATCTGCAATAAATACATACTGACTTAAAATCAGACCTCAGAATCGCGAGGAATTGTTTAATTTGCGGCATGCACAGTTACACAATGTCATCAAACACATATTCGGAGTCGCAAAGCGCCGTTTCCGTGTCCTCACCTCGCGACCCGAGATTGGCTACCATCAGCAAGCCCTGATGGTTGGTGCTGCTGCCGCACTCCATAACTTTTTGCGCATCCACGAGCCTATGAATCATGTCGAGGTCGATGAAGATTATGATATAGAAGGGCACCCGTTTTTTGCAGCCGATGCGAACAACAACAACGATTTACATGCCGTACCTGCAGTGGACAATACAGAGAAGGCCAGGGCTGACGCTCGTCGGGATAGAATAGCGCAGGCGATGTGGGACATGTATGTGCTCGAGCACCCAGATCTTCAATGAAAACAATTTTATTGGTTACAATATGTGACTTGTTGCAATACAGGGACTTGGATGCTAATGATACGAGTGCTGAGGTTACAATGGATGTGATGAGGTTACAATGCTGTGGAACCTTGCGGGACAATGATTCGGGATGCAAATGATATGTGCGTGTGACAATGGGAACAGCGGCGCCAAGAAAGCGAGGACAGTGTGGTTCAGAGAGGAGCACGGGGAAGCAAACTGAGCTGGGTCAGAATGGCTTGTACACAGGGAGGAAACCTACCTAGTATTCATCAGGGACCTCCACACCAGCATCCTCGAGTATCCCCGCGATGATTCCTTGACGACGTGAATGATCACTAGCGAGAATAAAAATCCGTGCTTGGGTCTGGGATGCAGTGAGGGCCTTGGAGACAAGGTTGAAGAGCTTGCCGCGTGGATCGGGAGGCAGGAGATTGGCGGTGGGGTTGTTCAGTACCAGCATGACATTGTCGACGTACGAGATGTCCTGCGTGGTGACAATGGGTTTGAGCATCGCCGCGGAGAGGCTGTCAACCGAGCGTGCAAGCTGGCTGGCTGCGTCGTACTGGTGGTGCTCGAGTCGGACTTGACGCGGCGGTGCTTGCCTTTTGGGTCCGCAGGGTTGTTGGGCTCGTCGTCGTCGCTCTCGGCGCGTGTGCGTTTGGTAGGCAGCTTCGCAGGGGACTGCAGAGGTGTAAGAGCAGAATATGATAATACAAGAAAGAAGAAAGACACACCAATGTCAGTTCATCAGGATACTCCCCGCCATGGCTTCCCCCATCCACGCGAATCTCTCCCTCAGGCAGGATATTGCCTAGCGCAAGCATGGGCGCGTGCGCGTCGGAAGCAGCCGTCTCATTCGGGGTCGGTGCCTTTGCCGTTGAGGTTGAGGCAGCCGCAGCCGCCGGGTTGTTGTTCTCGACACCGCTGGTACGCGACCTGGATTTGCGCGGGAAATGGACGACATGCTCCCCAGTTGCACGATTCTTCAGACCGTCGTATAGTTCGTTGAGCTCAGAGTAGAATGGGCAAGGCTTCTTGAAGCAGCGGGCATAATCCTTGCCGTGTGTCTGATAGTCGGCTCATCAGAAGTTTCACCACACGAAGAAAATGACTACAAGATGAGCACGTACCGCGAGAAACTCCTTGATGTATTCCGTTGTGTTCACTGCATGCTTTTCCTCCTCATCCCATCCTGTCCCACTGAATTTTTCGACGAAGAGGTAAAGTGTGAGAATGCTTTTGAGCTAACACACAGCTGGAGCGAGAGAGGCCATGTAATGTGAAGAAAGCATACATCATCGAGTTTTGACATCACTTTTGTCTGGTCTTTTGCTGGCATTGCGTTTGGGTTCACGAGTTGGATGGCCTTGACAACGTCCGGCCAGACACTAGGTTTCCAACCGTTGCCGCTCTGGTGGCTCGACTTCTTCTCCAAGAGAGTGTTGAGCAAGGCGATGACCTCGGGGTCTGTCCATTTCGCGTTCTTCGAGGTCTTTTCGGGGGGCATGGAGGAAGGAGAGGCAAGTGTGATTGAGCGTGACAGAATTCCTGGCAAGGATTTCTGATCGCATTTCCGGCCCGCCAAATAATTTTTCTGGCGAAATTTCTGGCGTGCCCGATCAGGCCCTTAGAGGGGATGTTTCGCAGAAGAACTAAGTTAATTCAGTAAAGTACTACGGCTTAAATACAAGTGAGAGAGCATAGCTATGAGTCCATATGATGAAAAAAATAAGGATCTTACCACTTAATGGAGACAAGTAAACATGACAAGTAAACACAGCGGAAATCAGCATGCAAGAGTCTGTATGAGTCATAGGAATAAATAGGAGGTAGTCCATACATGACGAACTGTCGCGCACCGGCGCGACAGGTGAGTCCAACTGAGTCCAACTATTAAGTTGAACTCGGGGTTCTCGGGTTTATAATCCAACAGACTTAAAGTTGTATATGTTTCGGACATAGTCGCATTGCATTGACCTGTCTCTCCCAGAATGCGAGCACCTGGCGTGGCAATGGATTGTCTGGGAAGCTCTATGAAATATCTCAGTGTTAATTCATTCTGCAGAGTGGGAGAGCTAACCCTAAGCCAATCAAGTACAGCGCAGAGTGTGCGATCCCATAGTATGCATTTATGATAATCTTCATGTGCCCTTACATCTATGGCCATTTGGCGACATAAATCGGACAGGTTGAATGTTGCGAACTCGCGGAGTAGCTTTTGACTTGTCCCGCATTTCTCAATGGTTTGCAGGTGATGTCTGAAAAATACTTAAGCAGAATGATTGAGGAATGATAGAGTAGTCACCTACGGATATAGTTCACAAGGACCTCCTGCGAGTGTCCTTCTAGCACGGCCAATCCAACGAAGCACCAGTTCTTCTGCAATATAAGAGGGTTCTGAGTAGAGCCTCCCGGCTCTCTGAGGATCGGCCAAAAAGTCAAGTGGTGAATCTCCGTCGGGGAAGGGTAATGGAAAAAGCTCAGGGAACTTGAGGAAGGGGTGGAAAACTGCAGTTGTCCAACCAAAGAAGAGAAGGTGATAACCCATACCCAAACCTTTAGGAGCCACAACTTGACATTGTGAGACGAGGCGAAGTTCTGGGTGTCGGGAAAACAGCTCAGTATATATTGTGTCGTACTTAAATGTTGCTGCGCCTGGACGGCTGCTGACATGCAGGTGTTCACGGAGCCCAGCGGCAGCTCTCAAATCATCCCACAGTTGAACCAAGTCCGGGGGTATGGGGGGCTTCTCTTTTGCTGGTCAGGGTAGTACAATCAATACCTTTGGGAACGAAAGTGGGAGAGAATGTGTACCTTAGGCCATGCATCTCCGAATCTGTTCATAAATAGATAATTCTGCACAGTACGATTCCGAAGGAGATCAACCAAAGCTTCAGAAGGGGTCGCATTCTTGAGCAGGTTTGACAAGTGATGTGATACCTCCCTGTTGAATGATCAGTTACACATGAGCTGTGCAAAGGCATGATGACTTGCTGATAAAGATGTCGTTGAGCATCGGTTTGTGGTTGCTTATAGCCGAGTAGACATAACAGGTGGTAAATGCATTCCTCATCTAGATACGGGAGCGAGATACACCGCCGCCCCGATCGTCTTGTATCAGAAAGATAGTCGCCGAAGGATGCATGCAAAAAGCCAATGGATTCCTGAGTTCCGAATCGAGTTCGAATGGGTGGCACCTTAAACAAGGAGTGTAGACGCCGTAATATCAGGCGACATGTTCCAGTACGCAGATTCAGAAGGATGTCAATCTCTTCGGGATCCACATATATCCTGCCCCTGTGTTCCCCCTTGCCTATGCAAATGGTATGCAAGATACGAAGCTGCTGTCCCTCTTGCTCCTGTGGTACAACAGAGAGAATTTGGGTGTACAGATCATCGAGTGGGGCAGTACTCCGGGGATCAAGCTCCAAGACAGAATTGAGTCTATCTGCAGGATGGTGGTACTCATCGTCGATAAAATGGATGACAGTGGTAGCATAGATGAAGGTGGCAGAAGACATGCTAACCAACCGATCGACTGCGTCTGGTGAGGGCCACTCAGGTTCCAAAGATATTCCTCGGGCAATGAAGGCACAGCGTATCCGGGAAAATTCTGTGTGGAAGTACCTCCAGATATCATGGTAGGCAGACTCATCTGCAGAGAGTGCAAAATGCCGACAAATTGCAGATGACTCCCCCATTTTCGAACACCTCACGAAGATGTGGTTCTGGACGGCTAGCTATAAGAAGCCTGAGGTGGAGATTGTGATGCCAGATTGCATCAATGAACAGGTTTAGAATTTGCTGCTGGATCTTATGATCTGCACATTCGTCTAGTCCATCCAGCACAATCACAGGGGTCCTCTGAAGATCTGAGAGTTTTTTCAAGGGCTCAACAAGAAGCACTTGGAAGGAGATTGCCAGGGCACGGCCAACAATGAGTTTATCTCCTTCCACAGCTCGCTGGATCGGAAGAAGTAGTTCTGTTACAGAAGTTGCTAGCTGGTATGCGATGGTGGGGATCAGTGAATGCCATGTTCCTTGTTTCAAATGACCACGCTGGAAGAAGAATGATGCTCCAAGTCGACCTTCAGTTTGAAGGCTCTTGGCAAACATCTGGGCAATGGCTGATTTTCCTGCTCCTGCACAGCCATGGAGCCATAGGATGGTGCTTTCAGTGCTGGTATCGGTAGACCACGAATGAAGCTTTTCCATTATATCTATCCTCGTCCCCGGATGGCAAGCTGGTTCTGGGAAGCGCTCTCCTGAGTCATGGAGAGCTTCCATGGCTACATGGTGGTAAAGCAAATCAATGCCTAAAAGGAAGTCTTAATTTGCTGTCAGAACACATAAATCTAGAGACCACACCAGACTCTCCATATGAAGTCGAAGTCACGCTGAGCTGTGTCATGTCGCCAGCAATGCTGTTGAATGTGTTCGAGTTATTTTGGCCTTGTGCTGGTGCATCGTGGTTTTGCAATGGCTGTTGGAACTGGGAGGGATACACAGGAAGACTGTAGGTTATGGCGACCGTTTCGGGAGTGGGAGACTGCAAGGAATCTGAAGGCTCTGGTTGATCATCAACATGCTGAATCTGAGGGCGGAGATGTCCTGTCGCTGTCTGAGACAGCTATCAAAAGAAATGGAGGCATGGGCTTACCGTAGGGCCGTCTATCCTCATTCCTCAGTGCTCTTTGACTTCTGATTGGCCCAATGGAACCACTGCTCCCTGTGGTTATAGCTGATGTGACCATGATCAATATTGCACATCCTCCGCATACGTGGACTTCACCTGTGAACCTGTGGCCGCCCTCGAGCTGTGGGTGGTCTCTGCTGACCTCGTTGCCCGGTAGCAGTCCCGCTGGTATGGTGTGGGAATTAAACACTTGTGACATGTTGCCTGCCACACTATTGAAGGTCCCTCCCTTGATGTGGGTACCGTTGAGAGAGAAAGCCATGGCGAAGGTGGTGGACAGAAGGAAAGGATGTAGCAGTGACAGCTGTCTTCACGAGGCAGTGAATACAGCTTCCTTGCTTATTTGGGGAACATGAGAGCAAGCTTTCTAAAACGGACATCGGCGTTGAATGAAAGGCCGCAGGCAACGGAGATTGCCGGGATATCAACCTCCGAAGCCCCTACGGTTGTCGGACCGACCGCCTGCGGACCGATGTCCGCTGCGAAAATAAATGAGTTCAGTGATGACGTGCCTTTGCTGGCATGATCAAATTCGCATGTCGGTCCGAACCGATAATTCTTGATTAAACTTGAACTGTACTTTGTAGTTCGCAAAATATTGTGGAAATGCTCTAGGTTGTCTGGGAGCATATAATAATTGGGGGTCTCCCTTTTCAATTTTACGATTGACTCATTTTCACGTTGCCCAGCTAGAATTTGGTCAAATCGTTGCTCAAACCTAAGCGACATCGGACCGCACTCCGATCTGAGCTAGGTCGATATCTCGGAATCTTCCGTTGCCTGTGTACTCAATGTCATCTTATTATGCGCGACGTTTCCTCAAATACACTAAACGCTATCTGCCCACCCCCACCTGCCCGCCGCCGCCGCTGCCGCGTCCACGCGACGCGTCACGCGTGTGGCGCCGCTCTCTCGCTTGCCGACGCCACTCCGAGTCCACGCCGTTGCCTCCCTCCTAACCCTCTGCCCCCGCCCGTTCCACGCTACGCCGTCACCTGCTCTACAATACGCCGTCGTAGCCATTCTGCGCCTCGCCGCCGCCCATTCTCCGCCACTTCGCCACCACTCTTACCGATGCCGCGACGCCCGTGCCACCCTGTGCGTCAATCTTCTTCCCTCCTGCTCGACTTTCTCGACTCCATACCCGCCCGCTAAACAACGGAAGAAAAATTTTCTTCGTGCAGCAAACTGCCTATAGCCCTCTAATACCTCGGCTGCAGCATCCTCAACGCGGGTCGCCCTTCGTCTGCCCCACTCCAGGTCTGTCCCCATTCCGTTCTTTCATCATCGGCATCATCCCCGGCGCGGGCGACGTCGCCGACGTCTCCCTCAACTACCTCCTCGTCGTGCGCAAGGCCCGCAAGGCCGACCTCCCGTCGTGGCTCGTGCGCAAGATGCTCTCCAACAACGCCGCGGGCGCGCTCATGGGCCTTATCCCCTTCGCGGGCGACGTCGCGCTCGCGGCGTTCAAGACCAACTCGCGCAATGGCGCGCTGCTGGAGGAGTTCCTGCGCATCCGCGGCGAGGAGTTTCTCAAGGTGCAGGCGGAGAAGGAGGGGAAGCTGAAGCGGAAGGATCTCCCCGTCGCGCCGCCGTTCGACTTGGAGCAGATCCAACCCGGCGCTGGGAAGGCGTCCGAGGAGGTGGTCCCCGGCGGGGAGGGCACGAAGCGCAGTCTCACTAAATGGTTCAATTGCGGCGAGAGCGAGAAGGGTAAGGCCAAGGCCCAGACCACGAACGACACGAGACGCATCATCGAGAACGTCGACGGACCCAGTACGGAGCAGTAATCACTGGAGCGTGGAGATGATACTCGGACATTCATTATACAAACGAACATCCTTTGATACCATTGCAACGTCGATACTTATTTGCTAATATCACATAGCTATCGCTGTACAATAAAAATGAGATAACGAACTACTTCACTTGGAATATTCGTCGCGCTCTTGTGGGACCGACTTAAATCTGTACAAAGGCCTGAGGATGTCAGTGGGCCAGAGAACTTGCAAGGACTAAATCAAGAATGTCTAAGTTCTGTCTCGTTACGACCCGGAATACAAATAGAAGGGTATAAAAAAGAAACATCGAATCCGAGCCACCAATCACTCCATGCACAGGTGCACCCCCTTGCTCCACGCCTGTATCCTGTCCACCTCCGCCCTGCTCCAGCGCGTAACCACCCCATGATCAAAGTCGGGGTTCTGGGCGTTCGTCAGCTCCTCCACGTTGCGTCTGCGCCAGCCATACCAGTCACCGCCGGCGATGCGGGACACGAGTTTCGCAACGCGGTGGTGGTCGAGATTCGCTGCCGCGAGGGTGTCCGCCCCGCCCAGAGCTATATACCGCTTCTTCATCACGTCACTGCTCTTGTCCACGCGCGACGGGATGGGGATGGAGGAAGCGGGAGTGTGCTCGAACAACGCGCACTTGTCTTTGGGAGCAGGTTTTAGCGACAGCAGGGGGTGATTGTGGGACGTCGTCGTCGACCCCGATGAGTAATCGACGCGAAGAGGGCGCAGAGCTCCGTCCGGATGGAGACGAAGAGGGAAGTTAGGGAAGTTACACTGGTGCTTGAGCTCGTTCCTAACGCGGACGCGGCGCCTCCCCATCCCGAGCACCTGTGGCTCCCCACACTTCTTCCTCCCCACCGATGCTTTTCCCTCTCCGCGCGGGCGATGCGTGCGGTGCGAGGAGCAGCCGGGCGACGCACATCATGTGCGCTTTCCTCATCCCCATCTCCATCCACCATCTCGCCCCCTCCTCCCTCTCCTCCTCGACGCGGCCGATGCGGCGAGCGGGCGGGGGCGCGTCTGGTGACACATGCGCCGCTCTCCCTCTTCTCCTCCCGCTCCCGCTCCCGCTCCGCTTCCCCCTTCTCCATCCTGCGCCGCATACGCGCGGTCGATTCCGCATCGGCGAGCGTCGTGCGAGGTCCGAGTCGCCTGGCGCGCTCGAGCCGGATGCAAAGAAGCCGAAGAGCATGTTCGGTAGCAGGCGGCGAGACGGTGGAAAGAAGGACGGCAGGGGCAGCGGGAGAGGGTGCGGGCGAGGAAGATGCAGGTGTGCGCGTTTCCACGTCCTCCTCTCCTGCTCCTGCCTCCACCACCCCTCCTCCTCCTCCTCCGCGCTAGATGGCGGCGCAGCTCGTATATGCGCTATGCCCGTCTGCGTCCAGACTACACACCCCCTCAGCGATCGCCTAGTCTTCCGGTGCTCTTCCCTTCTCCTCCTCACAATCACCTCTCGAGCACAGACAGGGACACCGCCCCTGAGATGAGATGCAGACGTCTGTACACCTCGCGCCGTACCTTCCGCACGGCGTCTCTGCCCCGCGGCGCGCACGCCTCCGAAGACCGCGCCACAATTATCGATGTGGGGCACACTCTCCGCGCTCCGTCGTACCCACCCTCGCGCGCCAGTCTGCGACGTGACGTGCGCCGGACGAGGCGGCCCTCCCACTCCCACCACCACCTCCGCGCGCGGTGCAAGCCAATCCCACTCCCCGCCCCAGACGCGTGCGGATCATCCTCTCCTACGCCTATGTACGCCCACGAGAAGAGGCGGGTGGGGCCGCGCCATCCAGGGCCACGGCGAGCGATTCTCTACCCGCTCCTTCTCCTCCCGCGCTCGGTGCTGTGCCCCGCGGAAAGGATGCTGCTGCGGCTGCCGCAGATGCGAAGGGGCCTCTGGTCGACGGACCGCGTGCGGGGGAGGCGCAGATCGATTGATATTCGCGCCGCCGGAATGGGAGCAACGGGGATGACGCTCCTGGCGTCAAGAAAGCGCGACACGGGGAGAGGGGAAGCACAATGGGGACGAGGTCGATGTGGTGCAGCCGATGAGATGTGAGGACGAAGGGGAGGCCAGGCAGGACGTCGGAGTAACTGAAAGAATGCAGCGCGTGAGGAGGGAGGGCGGTGTACTGTGACTGAAGTCGCAGAGGAACGGAGACCGCAGCGTGTGGATCTTGTAGTACATCCATTAGTCCAAGTCGAGTGGAGCAAGACATGCGAGCGAGGAACGTACGAGCACCCCGAGCCACCCGTTCCACGTGCTGCAAGGAATTTTCTCTCCCGCACCCACCACCCGCGCCCGACCCGGGTGGACGCAGGGGCATGTCCGCCCCGCGCCCGTACCCATCCCGACCGTGACGGGCCGAGCACGATGTAATTTGTTCGCCTCCTCCGCCCTGCCACTCCTGTGCGTGCCGCCCCTCATGCGCTGAGCACCGCACCCCACGACGAATGGGGATGAGGATGGGATGACGCTCGGCAGAGGGACCGAGAAGGTGCGTGATGTCGAAGTTATGGGCCTGGGTACGCGAACAAGTCGAGGATGCAGTGTACGACCGCGTTGTGCCGTGCGGAGCAGGAGGATCTCGGTCGAAGGAACGCGTCGTTGTGAGACGGGGCAGACCGCGGGGAGGGGAAGCACGAGCGCGGCTGTACCAGCCTACACGTCTCAGGCAAGCATTCCATGTTTGGGATGGGGAGGAAGCTACGCCGGATGCAGCATCAGCGGCAGTGGATCAAGAGAAACGGACGCCGTCTTGCAAGGGGCCAAAGGAGGGGTAGACGGGTGAGGATGAACCAGAGAGGTGAGAGTATCGTTTTTGCACTGCTAGCTCGTTAGGAGGGAAGAACGTGGGTGAATAATGAATTCAGCGCTTACATCGCGTACTTTGGACGCACGTATTGGCGGTCAATTTAGCAAGGCCTGTAGACTAGTTCGAGTTAGGAGCGACTCAGAAGCGTGAGGTTCGACATTAAAACAGCTAACCCAACGCACAACACTGGTGCTCTAGCGAAGGGAGCTTTGCAGACCAAACATCGAGATGCTTGACGCAGATGTCGATTCCTTCAAGTCCGTCTCGGGGTGTGGTTTGAGTGAATACAGAGGGTTTCGACGAGTCCTACGCGGAGCGAGCTGACATTGGAGAGCGGAAGAAGCAGGAGCTATCGTGTTCCGTGTCGATCGGGCATCAGCCATACCAATCAACGTGGCTGAGAAATGTGGCACCTTCTCTGAGTCGTCTCATACTTATTGGACAGTATTTCCAACACGAGTAAGCTCCAGTTCATTGTTCCCCGAGTTTTTCCTAGCTTTGATCAGGCGCTTAATGCTGAGTTTTCGTTGTCAGTGCGAGATGAATGCCTGCTGTCATGCCGAAGCGCCACTGTCAATCTAAGTTTGACATCCACATACCGTACATGAACAACGCCGCAACTCCTATTAATGTCAAGCCCTCACACTGGGCACCATGCTACTATCCTCCAGCTCATCGACACCGTGCTGGAGATCCTACTAATCCGCGTTCCAAGCGATCTAAAGCAGTTCATTCGGGAGCCCGAATGTGCCGGCCATCATCGGCGATCGCCGAGGCACCAACATCGATCTACAGTATTGTACCCCTTAATGGGACGGTACCTATTAATGGGACGAAAGCATTTTCTGGCCATTATATGTACACCCAGACCAGATCCTCTTACACGGAGCAAGCATAGCATATAGAGCATCTTGTATCCAAATTCTGGGGTAATCGGACCACAGAATCTTGTTATAAACCCGAATCACTCCAAAAAGTCATGAAAAGTGAATTGAAATCCATCCATCATCTTCGAATATGTTTGTCAAGAAACTTCAGGAAGCTCCAAAAGTCAGCTGGGATACATATACATGTACTATGCACACATTGGCTATGTACCGAGGGTTTTCTGATTCAATTTGCGAGCTCCCCGATGTGTTTTCTGACGACCAGTGAAAACGGCATCAATTTTGATTGTCACGCCCCGGGCCAAGTCTCGATTTGGCCACGCTCAGTCGTCCAGCGACTCGTGCGGATTGCGCTGTCGCCACTGCTCTACTGTTTCTCTAGCCCCGTCCCAAAGCTGTCCGCCAACAGTTGAAATAAATCTCTGGGCCTCCACCACTTCTTCCTCCAAAGTTGCGACACTCTCCCGCTTCTCCCACGAAATGAGCCGTGTCCCAACGCGCAGAACGAGCTGGCGCAAGTCGTAAAGCTGATGTTTGATTTCAACAAGCTTTCTGGTGGTGTCCTCCAGGTTTCCGCTTGCCACAGCCAGCCGGTATCGGAGTTCGTCAGCATCTTCAACGAGTTCATCGACCATATTGGCATGGCTCTTCAGTGCGTCAGCAAGCTCGTGGCGGAGTGTTTTAATCTCGGTCGGTGAATATACTGTAACAGCACAATAGTCAGAAGTCAATCTCGTGTTTACGGGAAAGCCGTGAAGTACATACCTTTTCCTGTGTCATCCATGGTGTCGTCCATGGTGTTGTTAGAAAAGAAGGTCGAAAGAGATCAATCAAAACACGCAGAGATCTCCATAACTCACCTCGTATCGAGCATGGTATTCCACACAAAATCCCAGCGCAAAAAAGACCAACAGCAGTCCAACTTGAAGGACAAATGGATGGCGCGCGCAGTCCAGATCTTCACCGAGGGTCACGGCTCATCCTCAGCGCCGGCACCCAGTCTCGAGTGTGTGCTTGCTCAGGCCCGGAAGGAGTGTCTTGAGCAGGACAAGAAGGTTGTGGTCCTCTCCAAGTCCACCTTACAGCGACGTGTTCACGGGGGCAAGAGCAGGAAGGAGGCTCACGAGCATAGGAGCTGGCTGACAACAGAGGAGGCCGACACTGTTATCACATTCGCCATCGCATGTGCGGACCGAGGATTTCCCCTCAGCCATCGAAGGCTCAAGGAGCATGTGGACGAGATTGCTAGAGGGCGTTGGGGTACAAAATTCCCCGAGGAAGGCATCGGGAAGCAGTGGACCAAAGATTTCGTGTCAGACCATTCTGACCGCCTCAGAATGTACTGGTCGCGTGCACTTGACGGGTCCCGGGCTCGCGCAGTCAATCCAACAACCAAGGCCGAGTATTTTGACCTCTTGGAGCGGGTTATTGAGGGGAATGGCGGTGGTGACCGAATCGTAGATGAGCTCATTTATGGGGCAGACGAATCCGGATTCCAGCAGGGCATTGGACAGCGAGAACGCGTTATCGGTGCCCGTAACAAGAAGACCCAGCACCAGCAACGAAGCGGGAACCGAGAGAACATCACTGCGCTTGTCACCATCTGCGGCGACGGCACCGCAATCCCACCTGCAATTATCTACAAGGGTGATGGATTCCAGGTTAACTGGGTACAAGACAACCCTCTCAATGCCTCGTGAGTCTCTCCCGGGCTCTGGTAAATCTTGTTAACAAATTTTGCAGACTCGGCTACTCGAAGAAAGGATACACGGACGGTGAAATCAGTCTCGCATGGATCAAGGACTTTGATAATCGGACACGCGCCAAGGCCGCGCGCCGTCGAAGGCTATTGGTTGTCGATGGCCATGTCTCACATTACACGGTCGTCTTTCTTCGGTATGCACGGGAGAACGGGATTGAGGTCATTGGCTACCCGTCCCACAGCACCCATGTGTATCAAGGACTTGATGTTGTAATCTTCGCGGCCTTCAAACGGAACTGGAGCAACGCAAGGGATCGTTTCGAAGCACAAGGCGGTGTTGTTGACAAGTCGAATTTTCTCGCGGTCTACGCCGAAGCACACTTGAAGACACTGACCCCAGAGAACATCCGGATGGCGTTCAAGAAGACGGGGGTGATCCCCGTGAATCGAGATGTCGTGACGGAGCAGATGATGGCCCCGAGTCTTGAATCCTCATCCCGCGCATCGCTTCCCATCCCACAGTCGAGTCCACTCAAGGTCATGTCGGGAATGATTGTTGATTACATGGACTACCAAAAATTACAGGCAGTTGACAGTGACGGCGACGAGCAGCTCCCGAGCTCCTCGGCCACACCGTATTTTGTCCGGACAGCTGTCGATAGTCTGTCAACGACATCAGGATCGTTCCTCACCTCATCATCTCCCCTGAAGTCCACCACGGCTCCCCCTGCCTATAAACCTCTCACCATCTCACCAATCAAGACTACTTCACGCTACGCGGAGCTGTTGGATAGGCCTGTCCAGAGTGCGCGAGAGCAGGAGCTTGTCGATGCGTTGCGGGAATCAGAAGATCGTGACGACGGGAGAAAGCGGGCGATGGTTGGGATGCAGGCTGGTGTTGTGCTCGCGGGGATGTACGCCAGCCGTGCCCAGACACAGCTCCAAGCCCAGGAGACCAAGAAATCACGGAAGAAGGGGAAACACAAGATGGGTGATGGGAAAGCGAAGTACTTCACGGGCGACGAGTTCTTCCAGCTGGCTGTTGAGGATGAGCGCCAGAGGAAGGAGGAGGAGGCCGGGAAGGAGCAGAGAAAGGTCCAGCGCGAGGCTCGCGCTGTCGAGCTGGCGGCGTGGCAGAAGAAGAACGATTTGATCAGAGAGCGGAACGAGGCGAAGAAGATTGTGTTCGCCGCGGATTTAGAGGCGTGGGAGGCGGAGAAAACAGCGGCAAAGGAGGAGAAGCGGAAAAGGCTCTGGGAGAAGCCGAAGTGGAAGGACTACAACCCAGAGGTCTTGCTCGCAAGGCCTAAGAAGTTGGCAGATGAGGACGAGGATTCCGAAAATGGAAGTGAGACTGATTAGATTACGGTAATACAATAACCGATGATACCCGAAGTGACTGTGACCGTCCCATTAGCCCAACACACACCTGATAGCGACATTTTACCATGATCCCGGCCGATATAGGTCAAATGCTCACCGATAACTCCCAGGTCTTACACCAAAGTACATTTGGACCTGTAGATTTGATCGGCCGGCTCAGTTTTGGCAGAAAGTGTCACATTTTGGAACATAATACGACACAAGATTTTGCCGTCCCATTAAGGGCTACAATACTGTAAGTTCGATGTTCACGCAAATACAGCACACGAACCATGCGGCAATCCACTTCCTCGGATCTGCCGTCACAGTCTTCTGACCGCAGCATGTCCCATGCATGCTTCTCTGATCCCCCTTCTTAACCTCGCCGTTGCTCCAATACATTCTTCGTGCTACCCACCAAGTGCTCCATCCTCCTTGGTCAGTTCTGTTTCTTGTGTGAACTTAACCTGGTCTGATACAGTCCTGTTCCTCATACATAAGATCAACGCTAACTCAGGAATGTCTATGGCTCATCAACCTGAACCCCCCATAGTTAAAATGGAAGGTGTGAGAGAAATTAATTAGGATACTGAAATCAGCGTTTATTTTACCCAGGGGCCAAAGGAGGCTCTGGTGGACTGGGCATTGGACAGGGACAGGGTGGTCGTGGAGGTGATGGGCTTGCCATCCTGAATATTGAAACTGCCACTGTCCATGTTCCAGAGGGAGCAGAAATAAATATCCGGAACCGAGACATCATCATTAGCTGGCTTTCGCCAATCAATTTCTTTCCACGGCAGCAAGAAATTTCACGGATGCGGCAGCCAGGAACTGGTAACTGGCTACTGGAGAATCCACACTTTGAAGAATGGAAATCTGGTTCCACGAGGACACTTTGGTGCTATGGAATTCGTATGTAATTCATCCTCCTCATATGCTCCCCAGCCTAACCAAGCTTGAATTTACAGCGGGTGCAGGGAAAACTGTCCTTGCGTGTGTTCATTCTCTACATTGAGCAGATGCCAATAATTATGACAACCCTAGATCAATGGTTATAGATCATCTCGGTGCCGATAACAGAGATATTGGTGTAGCTTGCATTTATCTGAACCACAAGGAAGTGGACAGCCAAACACCACCTAAGCTTCTGGCAGCTCTCTGGAGACAGCTTGTACTTAACAAGGACATTGGCTCTGATGCAAAGGAGTTATACAAGCAGCACTCCGAGAAGGGCACTTCACCTTCACCACAGGAAATTGCTGACATCCTCACCTCCAGCCTCGAGGAGTTTTCACAGGTGTTTATTGTCATTGATGCTATTGATGAATATCCCGAGGATCAACGTTTCATTCTACTCAAACATCTCACAGAACAGATGGGTCTCAGTCTCAGTGTGAAGTTGATGGTCACTACTCGACCCCATGTTCCTGCGGGCCCTACTCTTCCAAATGTTAAAACTCTAGAGATTGGTGCAATGCCAGAGGATATTCAAAAATTTGTCAATGCACAGATTGACTTGTTACCACGCCTCTCCAAGCATGTCCAGAGGAAACCCAGCCTACGAGAAGACATTCATTCAAAAATCAGCAGTAAATCTGTGGATGGAATGTAAGCTGCAATGAATCACTGTTGGAAAGAAACTGAAATAACTTCCAACCAGGTTCCTTCTTGCCAAGCTTCACATTGATTCCCTGAGCAAAAAGAATACAATCAAGGCAGTTCGACAAGCTCTGGATGCCCTCCCAAAGGGTCTTTATGACACCTATGAGATTGCAATACAACGAATTGAGGCCCAGAGTGAGGAAGACAGAAAGACAGCTCGCTCAACCATTACTTGGGTTGCAAATGCAAAGCGGCCATTAACAATTGAAGAATTACAAGTTGCTCTTGCTGTTGAACCAGGCATGCAACAGCTGAATGAGGAGAATCTCATAGACATTGAGACTATTCTCTCAGTCTGTGCTGGGCTTGTCATTGTGGACACGGAATCCTCTGTGGTGCGACTCATTCACTTTACCACACAGGAATATCTGGACAGTATTCAGGCTGTGCTATTCCCAGATGCACAAAGAGAGATCACAGAAACTCTGCTCACATTCCTTGGCTTTGATGGATACCCAGAATCATCTTGGAAGTGGGGGGAGCCACCCCCTCTGGTCAAGTATTCACAGTATTGTCTTGCACATGCTGCTGGACAGCCTGAAGTTCAACTCAGAGAAATTCTCCTCAGATTTCTTGGTCAGGCTTTTCAATGGATAAGAGCAATGAATCACAGACCGCACTTGAATTATAAGTGGGATTCCCTGCCATGGAATTATGGGGATCAGCCATCACAACCCTCTGTATTGTGGATTGCAGCAGCTGCAAACCTTGTGGAAACTACAAAGTTTCTGCTGGAGGGAGCACCTTTGCTGCAGGATTCAAAGAACCAAGAGATCATTGTGGCATCATACTATGGCCACACAAAGATTGTTGGCATCCTTCTTGAAAAGGGTGCCAATGTCAATGCAGCAGGGGGAGGGTATGGGAGCCCATTGCAGGCTGCTGCTGCTCAAGGCCACACAGAGATTGTCGGCATCCTTCTTGAAAAGGGTGCCGATGTCAATGCAGCAGGGGGAGAGTATGGGAGCCCATTGCAGGCTGCTGCTGCTCAAGGCCACACAGAGATTGTCGGCATCCTTCTTGAAAAGGGTGCCGATGTCAATGCAGCAGGGGGAGAGTATGGGAGCCCATTGCAGGCTGCTGCTGCTCAAGGCCACACAGAGATTGTCGGCATCCTTCTTGAAAAGGGTGCCGATGTCAATGCAGCAGGGGGAGAGTATGGGAGCCCATTGCAGGCTGCTGCTCAAGGCCACACAGAGATTGTCGGCATCCTTCTTGAAAAGGGTGCCGATGTCAATGCAGCAGGGGGATTCTATGGGAGCACATTGCAGGCTGCTGCTCAAGGCCACACAGAGATTGTCGGCATCCTTCTTGAAAAGGGTGCCGATGTCAATGCAGCAGGGGGATTCTATGGGAGCACATTGCAGGCTGCTGCTCAAGGCCACACAGAGATTGTCGGCATCCTTCTTGAAAAGGGTGCCGATGTCAATGCAGCAGGGGGATTCTATGGGATCCCGTTGCAGGCTGCTGCTGCTCAAGGCCACACAGAGATTGTCGGCATCCTTCTTGAAAAGGGTGCCGATGTCAATGCAGCAGGGGGACACTATGGGATCCCGTTGCAGGCTGCTGCTGCACAAGGCCACACAGAGATTGTCGGCATCCTTCTTGAAAAGGGTGCCGAGGTCAATGCAGCAGGGGGACACTATGGGAGCCCATTGCAGGCTGCTGCTGCTGGAGGCCACACAGAGATTGTTGGCATCCTTCTTGAAAAGGGTGCTGACATCAATGTAGCAGGGGGGGCATATGGAAGCCCATTGCAGGCTGCTGCTGCTGGAGGCCACACAGAGATTGTTGGCATCCTTCTTGAAAAGGGTGCTGACATCAATGTAGCAGGGGGGGCATATGGAAGCCCATTGCAGGCTGCTGCTGCTGGAAGACACACAGAGATTGTCAGCATCCTTCTTGAAAAGGGTGCTGACATCAATGTAGCAGGGGGAGCATATGGAAGCCCATTGCAGGCTGCTGCTGCTGGAGGCCATGAGAGCCAGTGACTGTGGAATGTACAACAGCTAAAATTCAATTATTAATTATTGGCTGCTTATGAGTACTTAATGTCCTTGTTCTTTTCATCAATTGGAACCAGTTTTTTGTAATTGCCATATTTTTATCAGTGCATCCTGACAATGTGATGGATTTAGTGGCTGTGCCCATTAGATTTTTGAAGTCTCTGTTCTTGCAACTCTAATGACTTTAGTGCTAATGTAATCTGTTGGAACAGTGTAGATTTGAATCTCATTTGCATGGTTTCCTTCTACAAGTACTTGTTGTACTTGTTCTTTTCATCTGATCCTTTGTATGTGCAGTTTTTCTTTATTTATTTTTCTGGCAGGGTCACATCTGTCTTTACCTTGGTGGACTTTTTCTCCCAATACAATCTAGAGGTCATGTCTACAGCATTCTAATTAATCTTTCCAAAGACTTCACAGCACTGCCAAAGACTGCAAAGTCAAACGGCTGCATCCTCTGAACACACCTGTATCAAACTCACTCATATGTAAATTTGAATTGGCCACCACTCCCACATTTTTGTGATCAACCTCATGTGCAATTTGATTGTTTGATGCAATTGAAATCTGCTGATTCATTCACTTACTTCCATTTTTGCACCAGGGGCAAGCACACCTTCAGAAAAATTGTGCACTCAATATAGAGCCAGGTTGTGTCGGATGTGCACACTGAGAGTAAATGACAGTTGCATCCAAACCACTATTAAACACCTTCCATTTTGGGAAGACCACAGCCACCCTGCCGGCGGCTCGCTCGGCAGAGTTCAAAACGAAGCCCAGAAACACTAAGTCCACAAACGAGCCCCAACAAATATTTTATAGATGCTACAGATAATACATGGCTGGCTACGTATGCTCTCAAGGAAACAATCAACTGGGTAGTGTAATGGTGAATCCGTCAGGCATCATGTCGTGCTCCTTGACAACAAAACTTGTGGCGCCCATGTAAGACAGCCCCGCCTTCGACCTTCACGATCATACCCTCGGGGCACCTCTCCACCGCCGTCCCGCAGAAGCCATTTCCATCGTGCAAGACACTGACAATCGACTCACCGATCTGCAGCCGCCCTTGGTCAACGCCAAGCGCCACACGGGCCATGACACACGACCCCGTTGGCGAGTGGTCGATCTGCTGGTCCGCAAAGAAGCAGAGCCCTGTTTCGCCCTCGGGCAATGTCTCCTCCACCACCATTGCGCATACAGCTCTGTACACGGAGCCAATATCCGCTTCAGCGCCGCCGCCGCCTCGTCAAATTCCGCGAGTGCCTGCACGTCGCCGCGCACTCCGGCGGTGGTGGCCGAGACGAGCGTGTAGAACGTGCCGCCGTGCAGTGGAAACGGCCCCACAACGCGCATGCTTCCTGCGACAGCGTTGGCGATGGGGGGCAGCGGTGTCAGCGCGGCAAGATGCACAGCTGGGTGGGAGGGAGAGCGTTGCAAGGGTGCAGCCCAAGGTCCCAAAATTTGTGCCGGGCCCATGGGCTTTGTTGAAACACCGGACAGATAAGTTTAGCACAGAGCGAGAGGAAGAAAAGGGCGAGAAAGGGTGAGACAAAAACACGGGGCTTCGCCCTGCTGTGTACCTCCCCCACCGCCCGTGCTCCTGTTCGAGCTCGTGCTGAGCGCAGCGCTCGGCTTTCTCACATGACCCGACAACGACCCAGGCAGTGGTGTCATCGTCTCCACCTTGTCCACAGACCGCAGACTCGGTGCGAACCCATTTGTGGCACTCAATGAGGGTGACACGTATGTGGCAGCTGCCTGCGTGCAACGCCTTCCAGATGCACACCGTCCGTGCAATCTGAGTAATTGTCACTGCCACATGGCTCGCCACCGCATCAAGGAGGGAGACAGGGACATGCCTGCGCTCATCGCACGTGTCTTGCTCGCTGCGACAAGATTGCTGAGGGTCGCCTCCACGCGCTCCCGCTGGTCGACGTCAACATCCGAGCGCTTGCACGCAGGCCGGCTCGACAAGTTGCCCAGCTCCATATGGTTTGTGAAAAGAGGCATGGTGCTGGCAGGGTATGGTAAAGGAAAGACAATGGTCGGAGAGGAAGAGACACTTGTTTGGCGCGCGGCTCACCACGGCTTCAAGTTTAAGCTCCGCCTGGTGAGCCGCCGGCAGGGTGGCTGTGGTCTTCCCGGAATAGAAGGCCCCTAATGGCGGTTCGGACAGAGTGGTAAGTGACTGACTTGCAAACTCTGTTGGGTTCCATCCCCTGCATGTCAATCAGTCCCAGAAGCCCAGATGTTATGAATCACCCAGGTTCTACTTTTTCGCACAACACATCTGTATGGATACAGACACATCTTAGTGGCACGGGACTCATGATGCCACCACGTGACCTCCAACCATGGATTCTAAAGCCGCAGACTCGGAGTAGTCTGTGCCAATCCATACAGAAGATGTTAGGGACTAGGAACCCATACAGACGGATCCTAGTCCTCGGATGCACCACAGCTGACACAGAAGTGTACAAGAAGTACATGACTGGTTGCAAACCAATCAGGGTTTAAACCACTGGAGACAATGACATTAAGGATTAGGAAACCCAAACATCGGGTCTCGTAAGTTCTCTGACGCTACAGAAACAGACACAGAGGAGTCCAGGAGTATCAGCATTAACACTCCTTAATGCTGCGGTACAGGAACTGATCGCGATTGACTGCGATCACTTTAATTTATTTGAAGCCTATATATGCTCGGTAGAATCTCCATGTACAGTAGATTCTACCTCGTCTAATCTCAGGCTTCTACCTTGGCTTGACATAGGCATTGTCTCCACCCTGCCCTGCTTCCTATCTATCATGTTGCGGGTTGTGTCCACACCCCGGGTTTTATACCTGAGTGGATATCATACCCTCTTTGACTCGTTCCGGGTTCCACCTCGCATCTCAACCTATGATATATGGTCTCCTAGGGAGGACACCGTACAGTTGGTCCTACTGCTTGGGGAACACATGAGCTACTAGCATCTACCGGGTTTATCCTGGTTGGGGTTCTCGCCGGGTTACTTGCTGTTTAGCCAACCCAGAGGCCATTGCTGACAGAAGGTAGAATCTCTTCTGCCAGCCCCGACAAACTGATACACACTGTGATAAGGACCACAGTGTCGGTATCAAAAAGTGTGTGATTCGAAGTTGACTGTGTTCATCCTCTAGAGGGGAAAGTATAGTCGAATGATAGAGGGGAAGGTCAGTGCACAAATCGGCCTTGTGTGAGCAGTGGGTGTGTGTGTGTGAACGGTGATCCGTGGAGACCGTTCGTCTCCTAGGTGTGGACCGGTAAAGCAGACCTGTTGTTAGTGAAAACGATAGAGGAGATGTGAATTACTAGACCTGGTTCCCTGTACAAGTGTACTGGAACCCTAAATGTGTTGCCCTGTCTGCTTTCCTTGGTGCGCTCTTCCCCTTAGAACAAGCGCTGGAGATGCAATGAATGTCACACAGACGATGGCACTGACATCGTTCGGTCGATGGCGAGACAATCGGTCTCATTAGCTATGGACAGCGATTTGAATGCGGTGGCTTCTCTCCAGGCCTGTCTTCTACAGAGCGGTGCTCATGAGAATGGTGATCCTAATCGAGGAAGCCTGAAAATGTGGCACCGCGTCTGGTGAGGAGGGACCCTGCTGATGGAGGTGTGGGAGGTGAGACGCCGATGAACGAGCGAATGTAAGAAGTGTGGCCTGTCTCCAGCTATGGGGCGAGGAGAAGGGTGCACGAGAGGTACGAGGTCGGGGAAGGCTGGGAGTACCCCTTTAGATTGAGTGAGAGTGGTACAGTAAGTGGGGGAAAATGCTCTGGAAGCTACTTCTGCAGGTTGGAAGGTACTCACTACTCCTACTAAATGTGCTCCCTTTTATACCTCCTCGACAACTTCCCACATTTCCAGAGGTGCCATGCGGGTCGCAGGTGTTTACAGGGGGCAGGGGACATCATGAGGTGTTTCAGGGTGCATATACGGCAGGAGAACGGGTGCCTCTGCTGAGGAGACCGATTGTCCTTGGGTGCACGCGAGGCACAGTGAGGCCGAACGACCTCAGAATATGTTTGGAGCTTCAGGCAGAGCCTGGCGGTTGTGTTGGTAGGTGCTCGAGCATTCAGGAAGGAGAAGAGATGGATGGTCTCCCTCGGCTAGTCGATGCATCGTGTGAAGTGGGGGACGGGTAATGTCAGGATACCCTCTGCCTCGTCCGATGGGTCAGTGTCAGGCACGGGGTAGGTCCGTCCACTGCGAGAGATCGTCTGGAAACAGAAAATGGGAGAGGTCGTCCACACGTCGTGCCATGGGAGGGGACCGGTTGTATCCTGTCGATGATTACTGGACACCGAGTAGTGACAAGCGCGATCTGTGTGTTAAGGGGAGCACCGGTCTCATTTTGGAGATGTGTATACGGAGGGTCGCCAGCCACGCGTCGTAAGAAGGAGTCCAGGATCCTGGGGAACAGTCGTATCTGGGTGATGATGGTGCGGAAGCGAGTTTAAGTGGCAGGGGAGATGATGCGGATGGTGGGGAGAGCATTGGTCTCGCTCGGAAGCTGCTTCCAGTAACATAGAATCCCGTTTAGGAAGATCCGTCGCGTATATCAAAGCTCGTTCCATCATAGTGCAGATGGTCCGCAGGGGCCATGAGGCGACGAGCGGTGTGTAGCACACTCGGAGACCTCACAACGGACATTTGACTCATTGGGATTGTGTTTTGGGCTTTGTAATTGTGTCTTGGCGGTTGTATAAGTATCTGAGGGTGTTTCTACGATGGACACAGCATCTTCCCCTGAACTAGTAGGCTATATGCTTGCACATTGGATTGATCTGGGATCCTCGGCAAATGCACCCTCTTAGAGTAGCAGTATTAGTCAAAATCTTAATTGTTTCTGAATCATATATTATTCTGGAAACGCACTTGGGCTCTGCCTGGAAACTGTTAGGAACTCTGTGAATCTGTTTGAACTGGGACTCTTTTGAAAGAAACATTATTGTTGTTGTTTGCAGAGTGGGTTTCAGAAAGTACCGTCTAGGGAGAACTTTGGAAACGTGACTGCTGTGCACTGCTCAGAAAGTACCTTTTTAGGGAAAGCTCTGTAAATGCTCTTGGCCTATAAACTAGGGGCCTTACTTGAGTCTATGAGACTACTTTAAACTTGTTTCTCTGTCGCTTGGACACACATACACACTGTGAAGCTATAAATCTACTTTGTTTGGAAACTATGTTTCCACTGTGTCTAGAAACACATTCTACGCGGTGTCTCTTTGGAGATACGAAACCTCTCCCTACAACCTTTACAAGGCCCTGTACTAGGGGCTGTAACTCGTTGGGATCTCTGGAAACGTGCAGATATTGCTGTTTGAGTTGTTTGTTGGTTATCGGAACAGTCTCTGGACTGTTTCTGTGCCAATCACGAGTCAAGTGGGGTTATTTGTGTGTTTCTTATATAGGTTCTGAGCACATCAATCAGCGTGACAACGAGGTGGTACTTCAAGCAATAAATGTGTTTCCCCCCATTGAACACAATCTGCTGGTTACATCATGGGTGCGCAATCTTCTTGAGGGTCCCATCTATGGCAGCTGTAATCCCTGGGGCAGGAGATCCCTTGGCAAAAATGGTGGCAGCAAAGTAAGTCAGCCTCTCGGGAGTAAGGTGCTCTGCATTGAAATGAAGGAGATGTTTCACCAGCTCCAGAGAAACTCAGCAGTTAAACAGGTGATTTGTGAGGTGCGACTTGCTTCCCATCCAAATTCTACCTCCAGATCCACCAGCCTACATTAGAATGCAAGCCGATGAAGAAGCATGTATAGTGCAGTGACTTTATCTTCACGAATATGGTTCTCTTCTCAGTGTATAAACTCAGGGAGATTGAGAACATCAACAAGGGTATGGACATTGGCACGCATAAATCTAAACAAATCGCTCTCAAAATGTCCTGCCAATGCAACATAATTGATCATGCCAAAACACCTCCATCCATTCATCATCCCCAAGTGCATTGAGACCAATCCGACCACCCAGACGAAGTTGCAGTACCTCCGGGAGTTCATCCCATGCATCAGAGACAGCTTTGAGTGTGGTGGTGAAGCGAATCCTGGACCCTGAGACAGCTTTCTCCATTGTGGAGAATGGAGAATGTAAAGGTGTAGAATGTATATTTATTAGCTACATGCATTGGCCTCATGTAGCAGATGCCATGAGCCACCACATTTTCGGAGCCACCAGGTTGCGCATGCCGGCTGAGCCACCCAGTGGCTACTGGTGGCTGATGTGCAAGCTATCTATTATCATATCCAATAGACCCTCCTGTTTTTGGTTGCCCCACAGCGCGAGCACCTGCCAATAGTCAGCTCATTTGTATGTAATGGGATTGGCAAGACATGTCAAGTACTTAGTCGCCAAAGATTGATTCCAGTATAGGTTCCACTTGTGCTTGACCATAGTCTTTGTCCGATAGAAAAGTTTCAGAAGCCTTTTTGAGCTGAAGAAGCTGCTCTTCTGTCAGAGTGGTCATTCTGCGAGATATGAAAGAAAAATTAGACAGGCAGCTGTGCAAGTCAAGAAATTGTTCTGCCTGATGCGCACCTCGGTCAATTCGCACACTCAGAAAGTTGGTTGGAATTGTCAGAATTGTCATGCGAAATTTAGCAGAAAATTAAATAATTGATTGTCAGGCCCTGACTGACAGTTATTTGTTAGTCAGCTGACAATTAAATTGTCATGTCAGCGGACCCTATCGTGCTTAGTCTCTGCTTTTGCCCGCATTGCAGGTTGATTAGCTCCAGATAACCTATCCACCTTCCTGCCAGAACGTCTTTCCCCGCCATTTCAACAGTGATTCACCAAGTCCTCGCCCTATTCGCCCCAGATATAGTGATCGCACGCCCAGATCATCCCAGAGCATTCGCGCCCCAAGTCACAACGATGATACCTGCAGTCTCAGCATTGTTCCGACTTGCCTCAGCATGTACTCCAGTCGAATTTGCTACTTTTCCGATCTTCCGAGTCGTTGAACGCTTTCCCAATGCCTCAGAGTCATTTGGACCTGGTCCTGAGCCGCTTCGCAACACCTAGTTTGTCCTTGCTGCTACAGACCCCACTCCGTACCGAAACACCAGGATGCATTTTCATTTGCTTCACTCAATCTGTGCTGCACAGGTGAGAACTCGGACAAAGTGTACTCATATACACTTCAGCTGCTTTGGGCCATACCGTGAGTGTAGCGTGAATCCGATATACTGGTTGCAAAGGGGGGGATAAAGGAAATGTGAACCCCAGTGCCAGTTTTCAAGTAGATCTGGGCATAACCAACGTCATTGCGAAGTTGCCGGAAGGTCAGAATATTTTATTGGGTCGCAGGTTCGTACGTCATTGCGAAGTTGCCGGAAGGTCAGAATATTTTATTGGGTCGTTGCGGGAGTTTTTCTGGGGAAGGGAGAGGAGAGTAATTTTCTTGTTGTTTGGAGCTTCCGGCATTCGGTTTGTAGTGAAACCATCGATTGGCAACTGGAAAGAGATGGGATTGGTATGTGTCAATGCAGAGAGCGCCATGGTCGATATTGGACGCACCAGCGGGGTCCAGACCCTCTACGATCTCCTGGATGTCCTGAGCCACCTTGAGGACTTCAGGGTTCTTCGATTTGCGGTGTTGGGACATCGAATGCGACGAGGAAAGACGCGAAGCCAGGGGACGCGTTGTTTGGCACTCAAAACATCCAAATCAGGACAAATCTATTTTGGGAAAGAGCGCAAAAAAAATCTCCTGAGTGTCAACATTTTTAGGAACAGCTGTAATTTGGGAAGGCGGTGTACCATGCACCATGTCCGAGGCTACTTTCTATGTATGCGACACAGCTCATGTGAAAAATTGGGTCGATTCAATTGGGAGCCATGTGCGAAAAAAGTTACATATAGGTCGGGTGGTTGATTCCGAATTAAGCCTGCCCCCCATGGTCGAACTTTGTGAGCGCAAAATCAGAGGCGACCTAGCCGGTAGCATCATTCGAGCCTGCATCAAAAAAAAAAAAGCCGCAGGCCATCTGGACATTCGGACACAGGGAGTCGAACCCCGATCGGCCTCTCAATTCATGTATCCACTTAATTTCGGAAGGCGGTGTACCATAAACCATGTCAGAGTTGGTTCCTACATATGCAACATGGGGTAGAGTGAAACAAATTGGGCAGGGTCGATTCAATTGGGGGCGGTATGAGGTTGGTTGGTTGGTTGGTTCGGAATAAATACTGAGCCGTGGATTTGGCCTTGTGAGCACAAACACAGAAGTGACTAGCACCATTCGAGCCTGCATACAAAAAAGAGCGCAGCCACTTTCTTATGGTACAACTCGGACACGGGGAGTCGAACCCCGATCTGCCTCTGCCGATTCATTCAAATTGGAACTGGGAAGGCGGTGAAACGTACACCATATCCGAGATATCAGGTATCTTTCTACCTGACCAGCATAACATCATCTTCAAGCCTGCTTGAAATTGCAGGTTCGGCCTTGTTCAAACCGCCGCGATAACGCACGTAGATCTAGATAACAGAAGATAACGTAGATCCGATCCCCTCCGATCCGCAACCGATTGGCCACGCTTGATCGCCTGATGCATGCATCATGATTGGGCACAAGGCTTTGCCGCGGCGCACAAAGAGTCGAGCAACTCCACAACGTAAGAGCGGTCAGGAGGAATTGAGATTTAATTTGAGAGGTGGAACGGAACGGAATACAAAATACAGGGCAGTGGTACATACTTTGCTACTTACGGTTCGGTTCGGGTGTGATCTGATTAATAGCGAGACAAGGAGGGAGGCAGGGTGGCCTATGCCGATATGTATGGAATGGAAGTCATGTTTCGGGGGAGATAATGGAGGGGAGGGTGGCGACAGCGAGGGTATGATGTGCGGCGCAAAAAACGAAAGTATGGTAACGTTAACCAAGAGAATGGGTTCTAGGTGGGTGGGACAGCGTCGGATTGTTCGTTATGGCACGGCGCGGATGGGCGGTGGGGGCAGCACCCTACGGGATGATCCCGTCGAACTCGCCCTCCTGCACGCGGATCTCGACGACCTCGACCTCGTAGTCTGTGAGCGCCGAGTTGGTCGAGAAGACGGAGGTGGAGATGAACCCCGTCGAGTTGGGCGGCGAGGTCGAGGCGAGGTCTGTAATTAAAGCAAGCGTGAGTAGGGAGCCTCGGGAGAAGTACAACAGTGATGTGGCTGACATCGATCCTTGATGTACGGCGGGACGAATAGATCCTAATTAAAGTGTTGATTTAGTCGCTGGATGAAAGAAAGAAAGTAAGAGGCGCAACGCACCTGGTTCCACACAAAGCCCTGGCTGCGCTGGATGGTCAGAATGGGCCGTAGGGTGTACACCCGCTCCCGCTGATGCGACTGGCGTGGGGCCGGCGTTTCGGCGACGGCGGGACTGGGTCCACTGCGCGCTGCTTGCCCTTCGCCTGCGGCGGCGGGGGGCTCGGGCTGCTGGCCGGCTCGTCGCTTGCGCCCGCGCCCGTCCCCTCGGCATCGACGTCCATCTCCATATCATGCGCTACCCCGTCCCCGACGTCCGCCCCACCCCCACCCACATCCGCCCCGTCCCCAACTGGATGCCCGCCGTCCTCCTCGCCCGAGTCGCCCTCCCCGCCGTCGTCGTCCGACCCGTCTGAGCCGCTCTCGCTGAACGAGTCCTCGTCCTCGTCTTAGTCCTCGTCGCCGTAGATCTGCTCGACGGAGACGGCAATCTGCGCTTTGATGATGCGCGTCATGCCGCTATCAGCGCTTCGGCACCACTTGCCGCCGGGATCCTTGAGTGCCGAATTCGATCTCTTCTGGTGGGCTGTGAAGCAGCCACCGCGCTCTTGTTGAACGTTAATTCTACATTCGGGAAACACGAGGCCGGCGGACAGCACCTGCCCCGCCCGAGCTCAATTGGCTGTACCGGCCCCCGCCGCGCCGCGCACTCAATGATTCCAATCTTGTTCCAATCTCAAGCACAGAATAGGAGCGTGACATCACCCGTCAGGGATATGGTTTCCGCCGATTAAAACACATCCTATGCCTTTCGAACGGAGCTTGCAAGACAATCAGTCTGAGCGCCTCAAAATGCAGGCCGGGCTGCTCCGGGAGGAGCTCGACGGAATCGAAGAGACTCATAGGGAGGTAGCATCGGAAGACCGGAAAAAATCTTGAAGGGTGTAAAGAAACCGGCACGAACTCGTACTCTTTTGACTAACTCTGCATACTAACCATTCCCAGCGCTACGATTTCTGCTCTACAACCTTATGCGTGGCGTGCGAAGTGTTATTGAGGTGCATAGATCGTAGACTACCCTGCATCCTCTCCCTCGTACCGAGGCGAAGCGGCGCGAGGTGCACGCGCACCTGATTGTGAGACGCCGTCGTCGACCACGATGAGTAATCGACGCGAAGGGGGCGCAGAGCCGCGTCCGGATGGAAGGATGATCATATGAGGAGATGAAGAGGGAGGTCAGACAAGTTACACTGGTTCTTGAGCTCGTTCCTAACGCGGACGCGGCGCCGCCCCATCCCGAGCACCTGTGGCTCCCCTCACTTCTTCCTCCCCACCGATGCCTTCCCCTCTCCGCGCAGGCGATGCGTGCGGTGCGAGGAGAAGCCGGGTGACGCCCATCATGTGCGCTTTCCTCATCCCCATCTCCATCCACCATCTCGCTCCCTCCTCCCTCTCCTCGACGCGGCCAATGCGGTGAGCGGATGAAGGCGCGTCCGGTGACACATGCGCCGCTCTCCCTCTTCTCCTCCCGCTCCCGCTCCCCGCTCCTCTTCCCCCTTCTCCATCCTGCGCCGCATACGCGCAGTCGATTCCGCGTCGGCGAGCGTCGTGCGAGGTCCGGGTCGCATGGCGTATGGCGCGCTCGGGCCGGATGCAAAGAAGCCGAAGAGCATGTCTGGTAGCGAGCGGCGAGACGGTGGAAAGAAGGACGGGGGGGGCAGCGGGAGAGGGTGCGAGCGAGGAAGATGCAGAGGTGTGCGCGTTTCCACGTCCTCCTCTCCTGCTCCTGCCTCCACCACCCCCTCCTCCTCCTCCGCGCTAGATGGCGGCGCAGCTCGTATATGCACGTCCGCGTCCAGACTACGCACCCCCTCAGCGATCGCCTGGTCTTCCGACGCTCTTCCCTTCTCCTCACAATCACCTCTCGAGCACAGACAGGGAAACCGCCCCTGAGATGAGATGCAGACGTCTGTTTACGTCGCGCCGTGCCTTCCGCACGGCGTCTCTGCCCCGCGGCACGCACGCCTCCGAGGACCGCTCCACAATTATCGATGTGGGGCACACCCTCCGCGCTCCGTCGTACCCACCCTCGCGCGCCAGTCTGCGACGTGACGTGCGCCGGACGAGGCGGCCCTCCCACTCCCCTCCGCGCGCGATGCAAGCCAATACCACTCCCGCCCCAGACGCGTGCGGATCATCCTTCCCGCGCCTATGTACGCCCACGAGAAGAGGCGGGTGCGGCCGCGCCATCCAGGGCCACGGCGAGCGATTCTCTACCCGCTCCTTCTCCTCCCGCGCTCGGTGCTGTGCCCCGCGGAAAGGATGCTGCTGCGGCTGCCGCAGATGCGAAGGGGCCTCTGGTCGACGGACCGCGTGCGGGGGAGGCGCAGATCGATTGATATTCGCGCCGCCGGAATGGGAGCAACGGGGATGACGCTCCTGGCGTCAAGAAAGCGCGACACGGGGAGAGGGGAAGCACAATGGGGACGAGGTCGATGTGGTGCAGCCGATGAGATGTGAGGACGAAGGGGAGGCCAGGCAGGACGTCGGAGTAACTGAAAGAATGCAGCGCGTGAGGAGGGAGGGCGGTGTACTGTGACTGAAGTCGCAGAGGAACGGAGACCGCAGCGTGTGGATCTTGTAGTACATCCATTAGTCCAAGTCGAGTGGAGCAAGACATGCGAGCGAGGAACGTACGAGCACCCCGAGCCACCCGTTCCACGTGCTGCAAGGAATTTTCTCTCCCGCACCCACCACCCGCGCCCGACCCGGGTGGACGCAGGGGCATGTCCGCCCCGCGCCCGTACCCATCCCGACCGTGACGGGCCGAGCACGATGTAATTTGTTCGCCTCCTCCGCCCTGCCACTCCTGTGCGTGCCGTCCCTCATGCGCTGAGCACCGCACCCCACGACGAATGGGGATGAGGATGGGATGACGCTCGGCAGAGGGACCGAGAAGGTGCGTGATGTCGAAGTTATGGGCCTGGGTACGCGAACAAGTCGAGGATGCAGTGTACGACCGCGTTGTGCCGTGCGGAGCAGGAGGATCTCGGTCGAAGGAACGCGTCGTTGTGAGACGGGGCAGACCGCGGGGAGGGGAAGCACGAGCGCGGCTGTACCAGCCTACACGTCTCAGGCAAGCATTCCATGTTTGGGATGGGGAGGAAGCTACGCCGGATGCAGCATCAGCGGCAGTGGATCAAGAGAAACGGACGCCGTCTTGCAAGGGGCCAAAGGAGGGGTAGACGGGTGAGGATGAACCAGAGAGGTGAGAGTATCGTTTTTGCACTGCTAGCTCGTTAGGAGGGAAGAACGTGGGTGAATAATGAATTCAGCGCTTACATCGCGTACTTTGGACGCACGTATTGGCGGTCAATTTAGCAAGGCCTGTAGACTAGTTCGAGTTAGGAGCGACTCAGAAGCGTGAGGTTCGACATTAAAACAGCTAACCCAACGCACAACACTGGTGCTCTAGCGAAGGGAGCTTTGCAGACCAAACATCGAGATGCTTGACGCAGATGTCGATTCCTTCAAGTCCGTCTCGGGGTGTGGTTTGAGTGAATACAGAGGGTTTCGACGAGTCCTACGCGGAGCGAGCTGACATTGGAGAGCGGAAGAAGCAGGAGCTATCGTGTTCCGTGTCGATCGGGCATCAGCCATACCAATCAACGTGGCTGAGAAATGTGGCACCTTCTCTGAGTCGTCTCATACTTATTGGACAGTATTTCCAACACGAGTAAGCTCCAGTTCATTGTTCCCCGAGTTTTTCCTAGCTTTGATCAGGCGCTTAATGCTGAGTTTTCGTTGTCAGTGCGAGATGAATGCCTGCTGTCATGCCGAAGCGCCACTGTCAATCTAAGTTTGACATCCACATACCGTACATGAACAACGCCGCAACTCCTATTAATGTCAAGCCCTCACACTGGGCACCATGCTACTATCCTCCAGCTCATCGACACCGTGCTGGAGATCCTACTAATCCGCGTTCCAAGCGATCTAAAGCAGTTCATTCGGGAGCCCGAATGTGCCGGCCATCATCGGCGATCGCCGAGGCACCAACATCGATCTAAGTTCGATGTTCACGCAAATACAGCACACGAACCATGCGGCAATCCACTTCCTCGGATCTGCCGTCACAGTCTTCTGACCGCAGCATGTCCCATGCATGCTTCTCTGATCCCCCTTCTTAACCTCGCCGTTGCTCCAATACATTCTTCGTGCTACCCACCAAGTGCTCCATCCTCCTTGGTCAGTTCTGTTTCTTGTGTGAACTTAACCTGGTCTGATACAGTCCTGTTCCTCATACATAAGATCAACGCTAACTCAGGAATGTCTATGGCTCATCAACCTGAACCCCCCATAGTTAAAATGGAAGGTGTGAGAGAAATTAATTAGGATACTGAAATCAGTATTTATTTTACCCAGGAGGCAAAGGAGGCTCTGGTGGGACTGAGCAGTGGACAGGGACAGGGTGGTCGTGGAGGTGATGGGCTTGCCATCCTGAATATCCAAACTGCCACTGTCCATGTTCCAGAGGGAGCAGAAATAAATATCCGGAACCGAGACATCATCATTAGCTGGCTTTCGCCAATCAATTTCTTTCCACGGCAGCAAGAAATTTCACGGATGCGGCAGCCAGGAACTGGTAACTGGCTACTGGAGAATCCACACTTTGAAGAATGGAAATCTGGTTCTACAAGGACACTTTGGTGCTGTGGAATTCGTATGTAACTCATCATCCTCATATGCTCTCCAGCCTAACCAAGCTTAAATTTACAGCGGGTGCAGGGAAAACTGTCCTTGCGTGCGTTCATTCTCTACATTGAGTGGGTGCCAATAATTATGACAATCCTAGATCAATGGTTGTAGATTATCTCAGTGCTGATAACAGGAATATTGGTGTAGCTTGCATTTATCTGAACCACAAGGAAGTGGACAGCCAAACACCTAAGCTTCTGGCAGCTCTCTGGAGACAGCTTGTACTTAACAAGGACATTGGCCCTGATGCAAAGGAGTTATACAAGCAGCACTCCGAGAAGGGCACTTCACCTTCACTACAGGAAATTGCTGGCAATCCTCACCTCTAGCCTCAAGGAGTTCTCACAGGTGTTTATTGTCATAGATGCCATTGATGAATATCCCGAGGATCAACGTTTCATCCTACTCAAACATCTCACAGAACAGATGGGTCTCAGTCTCAGTGTGAAGTTGATGGTCACTTCTCGACCTCATGTTCCTGCAGGCCCTACTCTTCCAGATGTTGAAACTCTAGAGATTGGTGCAATGCCAGAGGATATTCAAAAATTTGTCAATGCACAGATTGACTCATTACCACGTTTATCCAAGCATGTCCAGAGGAAACCCAGCCTACGAGAAGACATTCATTCAAAATCAGCAGTAAATCTGTGGATGGAATGTAAGCTGCAATGAATCACTGTTGGAAAGAAACTGAAATAACTTCCAACCAGGTTCCTTCTTGCCAAGCTTCACATTGATTCCCTGAGCAAAAAGAATACAATCAAGGCAGTTCGACAAGCTCTGAATGCCCTCCCAGAGGGTCTTTATGACACCTATGAGATTGCAATACAGCGAATTGAGGCCCAGAGCAAGGAAGACAGAAAGACAGCTCGCTCGACCATTACTTGGGTTGCAAACACAAAGCGGCCATTAACAATTAAAGAATTACAAGTTGCTCTGGCTGTTGAACCAGGCATGCGACAGCTGAATGAGGAGAATCTTATGAATATTGATATTATTCTCTCTGTCTGTGCCGGGCTTGTCATTGTGGACAAGGAATCTTCTGTGGTGCGCCTGATTCACTTCACCACACAGGAATATCTGGACAGCATTCAGGCTGTGCTATTCCCAGATGCACAAAGAGAGATAGCAGAATGTCTGCTCACATTCCTCACCATTGATGGGTATCCAGATTCATACTGGGAGTTGGGGAATCTACCCCCTCTGGTTGAGTATGCACAGTATTGCCTTTCACATGCTGCTGGACAGCCTGAAGTTCAACTCAGAGAAATTCTCCTCAGGTTTCTCAGTCAGGCCTTTCAATGGATAAGAGCAATGAATCCTGGACGGCACTGGGGGAATAAGTGGAATTCCCTGCCATGGAATTATTGGGAGCAGCCGCCACAACCCTCTGTATTGTGGATTGCGGCAGCTGCAAACCTTGTGGAAACTACAAAGTTTCTGCTAGAGGGCGCACCCTTGCTGCAGGATTCAGAGAACCGAGAGATCATTGTGGCATCATACTATGGCCACACAAAGATTGTCGGCATCCTTCTTGAAAAGGGTGCCGATGTTAATGCAGCAGGGGGATACTATGGGAGCCCATTGTATGCTGCTGCTGCTGGAGGCCACACAGAGATTGTCGGCATCCTTCTTGAAAAGGGTGCCAATGTCAATGCAGCAGGGGGAGAGTATGGGAGCCCATTGCAGGCTGCTGCTGCTGAAGGCCACACAGAGGTTGTTGGCATCCTTCTTGAAAAGGGTGCCGATGTCAGTGCAGCAGGGGGACACTATGGGAGCCCATTGCAGGCTGCTGCTGCTGGAAGCCACACAGAGATTGTCGGCATCCTTCTTGAAAAGGGTGCTGATGTCAATGCAGCAGGGGGAGACTATGGGAGCCCATTGCAGGCTGCTGCTGCTGGAGGCCACACGGAGATTGTCGGCATCCTTCTTGAAAAGGGTGCCGATGTCAATGCAGCAGGGGGAGAGTATGGGAGCCCATTGCAGGGTGCTGCTGCTGGAGGCCACACAGAGATTGTCGGCATCCTTCTTGAAAAGGGTGCTGATGTCAATGCAGCAGGGGGAGTTTATGGGAGCCCATTGCAGGCTGCTGCTGCTGGAGGCCACACAGAGATTGTCGGCATCCTTCTTGAAAAGGGTGCCCACGTCAATGCAGCAGGGGTAATGTTTGGGAGCCCATTGCAGGCTGCTGCTGCTGGAGGCCACACAGAGATTGTTGGCATCCTTCTTGAAAAGGGTGCCGATGTCAGTGCAGCAGGGGGAGACTATGGGAGCCCATTGCAGGCTGCTGCTGCTGGAGGCCACACAGAGATTGTCGGCATCCTTCTTGAAAAGGGTGCCGATGTCAGTGCAGCAGGGGGAGACTATGGGAACCCATTGCAGGCTGCTGCTGCTGGAGGCCACACAGAGATTGTTGGCATCCTTCTTGAAAAGGGTGCCGATGTCAGTGCAGCAGGGGGACACTATGGGAGCCCATTGCAGGCTGCTGCTGCTGGAAGCCACACAGAGATTGTCGGCATCCTTCTTGAAACGGGTGCCGATGTCAGTGCAGCAGGGGGACACTATGGGAGCCCATTGCAGGCTGCTGCTGCTGGAGGCCACACAGAGATTGTCGGCATCCTTCTTGAAAAGGGTGCCGATGTCAGTGCAGCAGGGGGAGTTTTATGGGAGCCCATTGCAGGCTGCTGCTGCTGGAGGCCACACGGAGATTGTTGGCATCCTTCTTGAAAAGGGTGCCGATGTCAATGCAGCAGGGGGAGAGTATGGGAGCCCATTGCAGGCTGCTGCTGCTGGAGGCCACACGGAGATTGTCAGCATCCTTCTTGAAAAGGGTGCCGATGTCAATGCAGCAGGGGGAGACTATAGGAGCCCATTGCAGGCTGCTGCTGCTAGAGGCCATGAGAGCCAGTGACTGTGGAATGTACAACAGCTAAAATTCAAATATTAATTATTGGCTGCTTATGAGTACTTAGATGTACTTGCTCTTTTCACCAATTGAAACTAGTTTTTTTTTTACAGCTAATTGCGGTACATAAGGCGTGGGCCGTTTTTTTTTTTCCATTTTTGGCCAGATTTTGATGCTCGAGACCATTGCCCCTCTAACAGCCCCAATTCTTGTCGGTTCGCCTCGAAATAGGTCCGTTGGAATCCCACCGTAAATATGCAGTGTTTGGTCTGTTTGAATTATTTTATTTCTGTCACATCCGTGATGGATCATAGGTTGCCAATGGACACAGCCACTAAATCCATCACATTGTCAGGATGCACTGATAAAAGTATGGCAATTACAGCTAATTGCGGTACATAAGGCGTGGGCCGTTTTTTTCCATTTTTGGCCAGATTTTGATGCTTGAGACCATTGCCCCTCTAACAGCCCCAATTCTTGTCGGTCCGCCTCGAAAATAGGCGCGTTGGAATCCCACCGTAAATACACAGTGTTTGGTCTGTTTGAATTCTTTTATTTGTGTCACATCCGTGATAGATCATAGGTTGCCATCACATTAGGTTTTTGAGCACTGTTGCCCCTCTAGCAGATGCATTTCTTACCTGATTCACATGGAACTATGCTCATTCAAATTGTATCAGAATTCCACAGTGCTTAGACAGTTCATATTTTTATTTCGACTCCGGCAAGCATATGCAGTGCCAGATGTATGTGCTGCAAGTAATGCCCCTCTAACTATGTGAGTACTTGGTCTCCCAAGCTGGAATTTGAACGGGGGATACATATGCATATTATACACTGCTTAGAACAAATTTCCTGTGTATCCTTGACCCCTGCATCCCGGAAACTGTGGCCGATGCTGAGCCCCCTGTGAATTACGGGTTTTCATCAATTTTAGTGGGTCTTTTGTGTACTTACACACCTCTGACCGTAGAATTAGCCTCGGGGGATGCAACATACCTTTTTCTGACCCAAAAACACGTCCTTTCTTTTTGTTGCTGTCCAGAGATGCGACGCGTCCCGAGCATCAGATCTGTCACAGTAGTGACTCGTGACAACACCTCGTTCCTCCCTCCCACATGGGACGCAAAGCCCGCCCGGTTCCACTCCGGCGGCAGTACTCAAAGGACTTGAAACAACGCGTCATCTATCAGGCCTTCACTCTTGGCAAAACATCCACTGAAATTGTGATTGACCTTGACATGCCAGTCCGGGTGGTGCAGCGCATCAAGAAGACCTGGGCTGAGATTGGAGAAGTCTGCTGGGATCGCAGGCATCAAGGGCACCCGCCACTGTTGTCTCTTGGAAACACCAAGGTCAGGAACAGTTTCAATGCTTCCATATTCATGCTAATCAACCGACTTAGTTTATGCTTGCATTGATTGAGCATACTCCTGACATTTACCTCGACAAAATCCAAGAGCAGCTATTCACCCAGCACAATATTGATGTCTCCCTGGCTACTTTGTGTCGCACACTTCATAGGCTTGGATATGGGTCGAAAAAGGTCTGATCTCTCATTGTCTGTCTGCTCATTTCAGCTGTCTTATGTTGAAATGAGCCCCAGACTAGAACATCACTCAGAAGGGAAGGGACAATAATGGGGGATCTCGTTGTAATCCGGTAGAGTACATGCCTGAAAGTACACTACTTATATTACTACCTGATGCAATATGACTCAGTAACCTAGTCATATGTACAGTTTAACTATGACTCAACATGAGTCACACTGAGTCAGAATATAAAGTCGAAATGACTCGGTCCAATAAATGAGTCACACTGACTCAATTGATGGCGAGCTTGCAACAGCTCGCACAGCCACTCTATATTCCAACATCTTATATGTTGTAGCTCTCCCGTCAAGCTGCGGAACATTGTGCTGATGCTCGTCGAGACTTTCTGATGGAAATCGGAAATGAACCAGCTGACCACATTGTCTGCGCTGACAAGTCTGCCGTCAATATTCTCACCTCCTACCGGCGCAATGGCTGGGCTACAAAAGGGCTGCGAGCATGAAAGCGGTGATTGATGTGCTCAGAACCTATATAAGAAACACACAAATAACCCCACTTGACTCGAGAGCGGCACAGAAACAGTCCAGAGACTGTTCCAACAACCAACAAACAAATCAAACGGCAATATATGCACGTTTCCAAAGATCCCGACGAGTTACAGCCCCTAGTACAGGGCCTTGTAAAGGTTGTAGGGAGAGGTTTCGTATCTCAAAGAGATAATAGAGCAAACTACGTAGAATGTGTTTCTAGACACAGTGGAAACGTTGTTTCCAAACAAGATAGATTTATAGCTTTGCAGCGTGTGTGTGTGTGTGTGTCCAAGCGACAGAGAAACAAGTTTAAAGTAGTCCCGTAGACTCAAGTAAGGCCCCTAGGTTATAGGCCAAGAACGTTCACAGAGCTTTCCCTAAAGAGGTACTTTCTGAGCAACGCCAGCAGTCACGTTTCCAAAGTTTTCCCTTGACGGTACTTTCTGAAAACCGCTCCGCAAACAACAACAATAATGTTTCTTTCAACAGAGTCCCAGATCCAACAGATTCTCAGAGTTCAGACAGTTTCCAGGCAAAGCCCAAGTGCGTTTCCAGAATAATATATGATTCAGAAACAATTAAGATTTCGACTAATAGTGCTACTCTATAAGAGTGCGTTCGCCGAGGATCCCAGATCAACCCAATGTGCAAGCGTATAGCCTACTAGTTCGGGGAAGATGCTGTGTCCATCGTAGAAACACCCTCGGATACTTATACAACCGCCAAGACACTGTTACAAAGCCCAAAACACAATCCCAATGAGTCAAAAGTCCGTTTATCCGTCTCTTTAACCGCGTTTCCGTCGGTTGTTCTTCCGAGCGTCGCCTCCCATTGGTTCCCAACTGTGAGCACGCCATGTTCCCTTGCCAATTACGAGGCAGGAACCCGTCAGCAGCACCCCTGTATTATTCAGAGGGTGTGTTGATCACCGATAGATCGGCACTGCATCTCGTTCGTCCTGTTTCTGCTTCAACTCAAGTTTCCCCTTGGGTCCAAGTACGGAACTTGATAGTACTCCTTTGTAGGTCTCGGTAGATACCCGTTTCGCTAGGGTTTCCCAGAAAGGGTTCTTGAGAAAGAACCTTAGAATGCCTTTAGAGTTGTGATCCGGATCCACAGAATAGCCGACCACCTGTTTCGGTGTATCCGCTGTGATAAGGACCGCGGTGTCGGTATTGAAATGTATATGATTCGAATCGACTGCGTTCGTCCTCTAGAGGGGAAAATACAGTCGGATGATAGCGAGGAAGGTCGGTGCACGAATCCGGTGTGTGTGCGATGAATATATGTGTGTGTGTGTGAACGGTAATTCGTGGAGACCGTTCGTCTCCTGTGTACGAGCGAGTGTGGCGGACCTGTTGTCAGCCGAACGGCGAGAGAAAGAGAATGCACTAAACCTGGTTCCCTGTACAATGTACCGGAACCCCTAAATGCGTTGCCCTGCCTGCTTTCCTTGATGCGCTCTTCCCCTTAGAACCAGCGCTGGAGGTACGATGGGTATCGCACAGACGAGGACACCGACGTCGTTCGGACGATCGTTGAGACAATCGGTCTCGGTGGTGCGGACGGCGATTTGAATCTGGTGGCTTCTCTCCGGGCCTGTTTTCTACAGAGCGATGCTCGCGAGAACGGTGATCCTAATCGAGGAAGCCTGGATGTATGACACCGGGTCCGGTGAGGAGGGACCCTGCTGATGGAGGTGTGAGAGGTGAGACGCCGATGAACGAGCGAATATAAGATGTGTGGCCTGCCTCCGGCAGTGAACAACGGGAGGAGGGTGCACGAGAGGTACGAGGTCGGGGAAGGCTGGGAGTACCCCTTTAGATTGAGTGTGAGTGGTACAGAGAGTGGGGAAAACGCCCCAAGAGCTACTTCTGCAGGCCGGGAACTACTGACTACTCCTCTAAATGCGCTCCCTTTTATACCTTTGTACGACTTCCCACGTTTCCAGAGGTGCCATGCGGGTCGCAGGTGGTTTCAGGGCCAAGGGACGTCATGAGGCGTTTCGGGGTGCATTTATGGCAGGAGGCTGGCCACCTCTGTCGAGGAGACCAATCGTCTTTGGATGTGGGAAGGGCCTAACGAAGCCGAGAAACCTCAGAACACGACCAGAGCTTCAGGCACGGCCTGGGGGTCGCCTCGGAAGGCGCTCGAGCGTTCAGGGAGAGGGAGAGACGAGTGGTCTCCCTCGGCTAGTCGATGCGTCGTGTGAAGCGGAGGAGGAGGCGGTGCCGGGATAAGGTCTGCCTCGTCCGCTGGATCGGCATCAGGCACGGGCAAGGTCCGCCCGGCGCGAGAGGTCGTACGGAAACGGCTACAGAAGGGGTCGGCCACGCGCTCTGCTACAGGTGTGGGCCGGTCGTATCGTGGAGTGTCGGCGACGCGTATCGTTCATGTCGAGGAGAGCGTCGGTCTCAACCGTCGGAGATGTGTATAGGCCTTGCGTCGTAGGAAGGAGGTGAGAGTAAAGCCGGAGAACCATCGTACCCTGCTGACGATGGCGCGGGAAGCGAGTTCGAGAGGCAAGAGGGCGTTTGGGAAATGGGGAGAGCGTTGGTCTCGCTCGGAAGCTGCTTCCGGTAACGTAGAATCCCGTTATGGAAGATCCGTCGCGTACGTCCGAGCTCGTCCGTCATTCGTGCAGATGGTTCGCAGGGGCCATGAGGCGACGAGCAGTGCATAGCACGCTCGGAGACCTCACACTGCATCCGATGGAAACCGGCAACTCTGGCAACCGAAACACTCGTGACCGAACACGTCTCCCCTAGCGTCTCAACACAACACAACACATTGCCAACTCCCGTTCCCTTGACCCGTTTCCGTTGTTTAAGTGAATGTTGGAAACAAGTCAAAAGAAGTCCCTTGACTTATTATCTGGCTGCACGTTTCCCTTACAGTTTTCAGGGCGAGACTAGCCAATGGACGTTCTAATTCCTTAGAACGTCCACCCGTTTCTCTGTGGTTCGCCCAACAGCTACCAGGAACCAGTACTGTTGCATGGAAACAACAGTTTCAGCAATGAGCACGATCAGAAACACGCAAAATTACGTGTATCTAACCATGGCCCAATTACTGGCTTATCAGCGGTGCTGCTTTGTCCGTGGAACAAGGTAATCGTTTAGTTGGCCGTATACTTTTCCTTACTCACATTTTGTTTAGATACTCCCTTTTACCTGCCCTTTCAGTTGACGGTATAATCTACAGTCATATCAAAACAGGTGGTTACAATGGTGACCAATTTCTGCTATGGCTCAAAGGCCTTTTGCAAGTCATGAATCCCTACCCGGCCAAAAACAGTGTTCTTGTTCTCGACAATTGCCATATCCACAAAGTTGAGGGAGTCAAGGAGATGTGCGAAGCCGCGTAAGTCTATTACTTCTCTTGCATGCATTGAACTCACAATTTCACTGTTGCAGCGGTGTCAAACTTGTTTTCCTCCCTCCATATTCACCCGATCTCAATCCGATTGAGGAATGTTTCTCTTTTATCAAGGCATACATTGCCCGCCATGGCCAAACTTTCCGTGACATTGTGGAGCTTGGAGATGAAGAAGCACCTGTTCTATTCTTTTATGGCGCATTGGATCAGGTTACTGCGGCTGCATCGAAGGGTTGGTTCAACCACTCTGGGTATTAGTTGGACACCGGAAACATGGTATATTGGTGCAATAGAACACTGTAATGACTGTGATAATGGAGCTGAGTAAGGACAGCAAAGACCGAAGTCAAAAAAAATTGGAACTATGCCGTTAGACGTCTCGCCTGATCCACCCGCTTCATCTCCGCCTTCACCTGTGTCAGAATATAGGTCGCATTCCCCAGACTTATTCCTGCCGTGTCAACAAGCGCTTGAGGCGTCTTGAGATTTCCGATCTCGTCGATATTGTAGAAGTCGAGATCATTGAATTTATCAATGTAATCAAGGAGGTGCTGTTTCGGCTGATAACTGTCAAGCTCGTGGAAGAAGTCGATAATCTCTGGGTAGGGATTGACCATGCCCATGTCGGGCGGGTCACTCGAGGGGAAGGCGGCTGCGAGTTTCAATGGACCTGGAGCTGGAGAAGAGCGAGGCTGTGGCACGGGAGTTGGTGTGACTGGAATGGTTGGGTTACCAGGGAAGGGCATACCCCACGGCGGCATGAACCCGTACAGATTCATTGGATTCATGGCCAAATAGGGGGCAAAGGATGGGAAAGGACCAGGAGGAGCCGAAGTGCTGGGTGCCAGTCCGTCAGAATGTTTGAAGAACATGCTGAACAAACCGTTGTGTGGCGGGGTTACGAGTGTGACATTATGAGTACCAACAGCCTGGAAAAAACTTAGCCCCCGGAGGCAGGAGGAAAACGAAACACACCAAAGAATGCGCCCAAGTGCAAAGCTGATTGTTACTGAGGTTATGGTGATTACCTGGGACAGTGTGAGCAGATAGAAATAACTTGAATCCCCAGGCAATTTCCACTCACCGGAAATGTCAATTTTGCATGATTTTGTCGGACCACAGAGCTGGCATTTCGTGTACTTTGCCTGAAGCTGCTGGATCCAATTCCGCTCCTTTTCCATGATCTCGAGGCCGTCATCAAAATCATCCTCACCGGTGAAACGGCGTAACATAAATGCGCGGCATCTAGGGCTAATTTTGCGATTTCCTATGACCAGTATTTATACAACGGGAAGCAACTAGCACTTCTATTGTTACTAGTATCCTAGCTAGTATGCAGACCACTTGTTAGGTGATATAAAGGAGAGTCAGAGCGAGCCCTAACTGCTGACTGTAGCACGAGGCTGCACTAGTGTGACGCGCTAGCTGCTAGCTGAGTGTACAAACAACCAGGGATTAAACCACTGCCTATACATTCATGAGACATGACCTAGGAGACTCTAGTAGTCCAGAGATGACTTGGGACAAAGCTAGCGAGGGTCTAGCAGACGGATATCTACGATGGAAGTACGGCTAGGGGACTACGCCTTGAGCTAGGAAGCTCGGCGCAGTAACTGGTGGTACTATCTAATCTCTAGATAAGCGACTAGACGGCACTAGGCGGAACAACCCGACTAGCGACCGGCTAGGGCTTTGACAAAGACATACCACGACATACGAGATGAGGCAACACGAGGCTAGTCCCCGATTTGGGCAGCTAGGGCGAAGGGGAATAGCAAGCAGGCTATTGGAACGGAGCTAGGGACGATCGTACAGCCTGTACCGATGACCGGAGGGCGGATCGACGTTCTGACCAACGAGCTATGACCATTTGATGTCGGTCGCAACACTGCGTCACCTAGATGTACTAGATCGACGCTCTGACAGAGTAGAGATGACCTAGACCACCGGCTACATCGCCGGTTGGTCCGGAAGGGGTGTTCGGCATAGACGGAGGGCTGAGGATCCATTGATATACCCACGGTTGAACACTAGCCAGTCAGCGAGGCTGACCTGGCATATACCAAACCAGTCCCAAAACCAAACGGCAGTTGTCTTATTGGCTGACCGTATTTCTTATCATCTAATATTGCTTATTGTATTATTCAGCTCACTTTCACATGTAACTCGAACCTAGTAGTATAAAAGGGAGCGCAGGACAGACTAGGGTAAAAGAACATTATGCCCCAGACTTTGGACGAAGCTGGTGCTAGTGGACTCAGGCTGCTAGTGGAGGTTGATACCGAACTTCACTTGTAGTAGTCTTTATATTGGAATCAGTAGACTGTGGACTCTGGAAACATCGAGTGACTAAGTTGAGGATTTCGTGTTGTTGGTCCTAGACCTCCACATATAAAACAAGGGTGTTCTCTTCGAGACCCAGCTGCAGTTTGCGCTAGTGACTTTGCCTTCACCCCGATAAGACGGAAGCTCTGTCGTAGTGTGTTGGATCACTTGCTAGGTGGATTGTGTGTTGGCTTGAGCCCACTAAGAAGAAGACAGACTAGGTGCCCCCACCTCTAGTTTGGCTATAACTTGTCAGTTACTTTGCCTTCACCCCAATATAGACGGAAGCTCTGTCGTAGTGTGTTGGGTCGCTAGCTGGACGCTTGTAGTGAGCTAGTGCCGATAAAAGCGGAAAGGTTCCTGTTCTTGGTTAAGGAACAGGTCAGCGGTCAAGGAGAGTCTTGCCGTTTGAGGATTGAAGTCCCTTGTTGTTAGCCTCAGTAGTCTTTGGGGCTGCCCTTAGCGAGGATTTTCACAAACCTACATACTCTGCCCTGGTGTTCTCGACCTAGCGGTCCAGCCATCTTGTATCCACCCCATATAAACACACCCCCGGACCATCCCTAGGTTCCTAGCAGTGTTGTTGTTGGCGGTTGCATATTGCTAGTACGTTGTAGAGTGTGTTGTTAGAAGCCTATCAATCAAACTTGTGTTTGTTCAAACCTGCTGGTCGCATACTACGGCCCGGACCTGAACTCACAAAGAGAAGCACTTAGATCTTTGGAGGTAGATTGGTTGTGGTTGGTTGTTTTGGGTGTTTGTTCGCAATACCTATCAATTAGCTATTCCTAGTCATATAAGAAGTGCACCGTTTCACCGGACTGAGCGTGCTCAAGATCCAGTATCGGGATACAATTCTTACTCCCTTTACTCTTAGCGGGGACGCCAGACTTGATCCCGAGTTTGGCACAAAGAGAAAGGAGATACTAATCAGATATCAGTATGATAGACGAGTATAGAGTGGGCAGATGCACCTGTTCCATCACCAAAATATTGACATTGACCTTCTTCTTTCCCTTGGCAGCTGTCACTTCATCAAGACAGCTGTCCCAGTTGGCCTGTGATGCGAGGCTGATGGGGGTCATTTTCGTTGTTGCAGTACTGAGCTTGTAAATGAGGACAGGCTTCTTCCTGATGTCTGTACAGCCGACAGTCCGGTAAATGATGTTGAGAGCGTCATCAAATGTCGTCGCATGGGTGAGAACCTCCCACTGGCTGCCTTCACACTCAGCACGCGGAATCATAAGAACCAGCTCTAAAAGTGATGTCTTAGCTATGCGCTATGAGTAACATTCCAAGGTGGCACATGATGCTCCATGGGATCTACTTCTTTGACTGTATTCTTCGGACTGGCCTTCAACGTCTTTTTCTTCAGCTGGACAGCCACTTCTTCATCGGAGTCGCTGTCAGCGGCTTCTACAGCTTGAGCCGGGCACTTTTTCGGGGGCGGGGTGATCTCCGGGCTTGAAGGCGACCTGGGAAGGAAAACATCGTCATCCGCCCCAGACTGTGTCACTTGATCGGATTGCTCAAAGTCGGCATCGGCAGAGAGGGGTGAGCCAGGCTCGGAAGACAGGTGTGGAGAAGAGGCTACAGTGGAGCCCTTCTTTTGGGCTGAGAGTGCGGCGGCTCGCTTGGTCATCCCGAGCAACGGGGCCTGTGATGAGAGTTGTCGTGCACTGTGACAGATCTGATGCTTGGGACGCTTTGCGTCTCTGGACGGCAACAAAAAAGAAAGGATGTGTTTTTGGATCAGAAAAAGGTATGTTGCATCCCCCGAGGCTAATTCTACGGTCAGAAATGTGTAAGTACACAAAAGACCAACTAAAATTGATGAAAACCCGTAATTCACAGGGGGCTCAGCATCGGCCACAGTTTCCGGGATGCAGGGGTCAAGGATACACAGGAAATTTGTTCTAAGCAGTGTATAATATGCATATGTATCCCCCGTTCAAATTCCAGCTTGGGAGACCAAGTACTCACATAGTTAGAGGGGCATTACTTGCAGCACATACATCTGGCACTGCATATGCTTGCTGGAGTCGAAATAAAAATATGAACCGTCTAAGCACTGTGGAATTCTGATACAATTTGAATGAGCATAGTTCCATGTGAATCAGGTAAGAAATGCATCTGCTAGAGGGGCAACAGTGCTCAAAAACCTAATGTGATGGCAACCTATGATCTATCACGGATGTGACACAAATAAAAGAATTCAAACAGACCAAACACTGTGTATTTACGGTGGGATTCCAACGCGCCTATTTTCGAGGCGGACCGACAAGAATTGGGGCTGTTAGAGGGGCAATGGTCTCGAGCATCAAAATCTGGCCAAAAATGGAAAAAAAACAGCCCACACCTTATGTACCGCAATTAGCTGTAATTGCCATACTTTTATCAATGCATCCTGACAATGTGATGGATTTAGTGGCTGTGTCCATTGGCTTTTTCAAGTCTCTGTTCTCATGACTCTAATGACTTTAATGCTTATGTAATCCACTGGAACGGCATAGGTTTGAATCTCATTTGCGTGGTTCCCTTTTACAAGTACTTGTTGCACTCGTTCTTTTCATCTGATCCTTTGTATGTGTGGTTTTTCTTTCTTTATTTTTCTGGTGGGGTCACATCTGTCTTAATAAGAAGTTCTGGCATGCTCAAAAGGAAACAAAGTTGACCGGGGATGGTCAACATTTTAAAAATAGGGGAGATGAACTGTCTGGAATCTGACTATACCTAAACACCGCACATTTTGCACGTTTTAGGAATAGCCTGACTACAGTGCAGGCTTATTTCTAAGGACTGGTATACAGTCTCAGTATAGCCAGTTGGGTCGTGATCACAGAGTAATGGGTACGAAGGGTAGGGAACTACCCTGAGGACTGGCAGTACTTGCCTTGAAAACCATAGAGGAATGTGTAGCCCACAAACCACTCAAGGGACTATTTCTGGTCTTATTTTCACACAATGGAATAAGCCAGAAGTACTTGTGACAAGGGCATGCAGAAATAGTCTTATTTCTGCACCAACAGGCCACACACCTTCTATGTGATAGATGTTAGGGGCCCGGGGATGCATATTCCAATGAAGTTCTGGAGTAAGCGAAGGCCAGCTGAGGCAATCTGATAGGATTGTCCTTATTCTGAAAGAGTGGAGTTGGGGAAATAAGAACCCATTCTGGGACAAGTCTCACTATGGGTATCTACAAGGAGCTAGAAGCCAGGGGAACTTGACCCGATGGTTAGTGACAATGGGAGAGAACCTGGGATGACAGGAAATAAGACGAACAATACAATATCAGTCAGCCAAGAGACTGAGGGTTTCAAACCCCTAGGCTGACCAACACTGCACAGTCGGACATCATGATGGTCCTATACACTGGCCAATGGCAATACACTCATGGGAAGCCTTCCAATGGATAAACAGCTAGGGAGGGGGAACTCAGGCGATTTTACTAATTTCTGTTTTGTTCTTGGACTTGCATATGATTTTGGGGTTTGTATAAGTAGTCAGGACATTGTTTCGAGTAGGGTACAGAATCACCTGTGTACTAGTAGGCTGAACACTTGTGATTGGGCTATTTCTGGGGTTGGTGCAGTGTGTATCATCATTGGACTTTAACATTGGGAAACCTGAGTTGGAAATAAGGATCTGGTTATTGGAAATGTCTTGGATGTGATTGAGGCTATCTAGTGTCTGGGAATTGAATCGTTTATTGTCATTGTCATTGCTCATCATCATTGTCATCATCATCGTCTATCACCATTGAATATTGTCTACCGCCATCGTTCATCGTCTCAGTCATCTGGGAAATAAGCTTTCAGAGCTTCTATTGTCTGGAAATTGTTTATCGTTGACCTCTCTGAGGTCTCCTGCACATTGTCAAATGTCACCACCACCACCACACCCAACACTTGCTGTCTCATAAGCTGCGAAGCTTTCAAACATCTTATTTCCACTGCTTGATTATTGCTCAGGTCAACTCCTGGTGATATCTTGTAGTGAAGGTTCATCTTCCTAAGGGAAACACATACCTTCCCTTCAACATTGTTAGGACCTGTAAAGGGACTACCACTCGTCTGAATCTTGGCTGTTGCACTCTCTGATCAGCCTATTTCCAATCCCTGTCTTATTTCCATAGGCATTACTGCTTATTTCGGAAAGACTTGGGTTGTATTTGGGTGATAAATGGGTTGTTTGGGTTTAGTTTTGAGCACATTCATTCATTGTGTCTGGAGTTTACAAGGCCAAAGCCACTCTGGTCAATGCCAAAGATGAGTTCAAGCTCTACTACGATCACTAGCATGTTCCCACCCCAGAGATCAAGGTAGGAGACTGAGTTTGGGTAGACATATTGGACATCGGAACAATGTGCCCATCTCCCAAATTCTCGGACAAGCGGCCTGGTCCCTTCAAGGTCCTGAAGGTCATTGGAAAGGGTGCATACAAGCTCAAGCTCCCCATGCAATACTCCCAGCTACACCCGGTCTTCCCAGTGGTAAGGCTCGAGCTCCAAACCTGACCCATTCTCTGGCCACCCTCAGAATGACAAACCACCACCCGTCCTCTGGACGGATGGAGACATCCAGTAGGAAGTCAAGGAGATCCTTGAGGTGAAGGTCTACTACAACAGTCTCTGGTACATGGTGCAATGGAAGGGTTATGGGCCAGAGCACAACAAGTGGGTGAAACACTCTGACATCTTTGCTAAAGACATCATTTCTGCCTACTACTGCTGCTACCCCAACATGCCACAATGGATCACCTCAGCCACCTTCAACTCACTGTTGTTCTGGAGGTGCAATGCCCACCTGCAGTTTATACATTGGGACACCTTATTCCAAGGGGGGTGATGTCAGGGGAACCCCTGCTCCACATTCAGCTCTGTCCTCAATTCAGCTCCATCACTTCCATCACTCCTGTTGTTTCCGCGACTTCTGTCACCTCTGTCACCCCCACTGTTCCATCACCCTTGGCTCCATCACCCTCAGCTCCCACCTCCCTCAGTCGCTTGCACTGGCATGTGTTATATGACCGGGCTCGGAATCACTGTAGATCCCTGCGGTCATGTGCTGCTGGCTAGTACCTATTAGAGACTTTGCAGTGAGCCCCCAGGAGCCACCTGGTGGCTCATCAAGCATGTGGCGCAGAGTGGCTACTGCATTTGGTGGTTGATCTGGTGGCTACACCAATGTGATTGGGAGTCCTCAGTACATTACTTCTACACTGTCTGTCATGCAGTGAGCTATGTTAGAGTCTCAAGTACACTTTAATACTCTATTCAAGATTATTTCTGAGTGATTTAGGTCTCTTTTGCTCTCCTGGAGTGTGTCTGCATAGGCATGGTTGTTATATGGATGAAAGCAAAGAAAAACAAAGGTGTTTGATGTCATATGTTCAGCCACTAAAGGAGCCACCAAATGCAGTAGCCACTACACACCACATGCTGTCAGAGCCACTGGGTGGCTCCCAATGGCTCACCAAAAACTCTCTATTAGTTTATAAGCTTCACCTAGTGTGGGAATTCTCATCCTTTCTTCTCTTCGGATTCCCCTGTTAGGTGCATAGTATTTCTGCTCCTGTACCTTAGCATAGTGATTAATGTACTTTGGATTCCCCCGCTAGTTTCCACACCCCGTGCTGAGCTTAAGGTTGCCCTTACAATAATATCCTCCTTTTTTAATGTACTAGCTCTCAGTTAGTAAAGCAAATTCATCCCTGGTCAAATATACAAATATTTCAGCTGAAGACAGGGAGGTACATAGAGAGGCCCAGAAATGGGCAAGTATATAGAAAGGCATTAACTACAGTTGACTATGTAGAAGGGCCTAAAATACAGGTGAATACAGAGGCAAACCTAAATATGTAGGCCAGCCACAAATACGGGGGAATATGCTATGTAAGTGGCCTGGGAAATACAGTGAATATGGTGAATATGGCAAAAACCAGGATTTGCTGATGTGTATGAAGGTCCCCCCTTACGTAGCAACATGGAGATAGGTAAGTAGGTAGGTAGGTAGCATTACACAGCCAGTCCAAATCACGAACTGGGCTTTCCACCTTAGCTATGAAAATCAGCAGAGATGTTCACATCTGGGTAATGGCTGGAGTACATGATCCGTGTACCACAACTTTTCCAAGGCAAGTTAATGAGTCAATAACATGATTGAAGTCAGTGCTTCACAGTGTTCTCAAGTCTTGACCATGAATAAATAGTGCCTCAGATATAAAGTCTTTTGTGTGGCAGGTTTGTCCTTTTGTGTTTCGCAGTGTTCATGTAGTAAGTAGAGTTTAACTGACGAGTCGACTTCATGTTGTAGCCATCCAAGTGCCCATGCTTCAATATCTTTCTGATAAGCCTCAACAGTTTTTTCAGTTGCTAAAGTGAAGTCTAAAGGGGGGGCAAGAAAATGGAAGCCTGGTTGCTGCAGTAAGTACGTCTCCAGCCCAATTTTTTTTCCTAAGGCCAGCCAGTTCAATGGAACTGTTTACAGCTAATGTCGGAACCTAGGGCACGAACGAAAATTTTCCGTTTTGGGAAGTTTTTCATTGCACCGACTGATTCCTCCATAAGTCCCTGAGTTTTGGTCCGACCACCTCAAAACCTATACCAATCTTCCAGAATAATTTGTCCGCAATTAGTGATGTAAAGGAAAACGCGAAAACGCATTTCATTTGTCCATTTGGCACTGAGGGCTTTGTTTCTGTTCAGCACCTCCTAGGAGGGTGGGCACTTGTTCAAACACACTGAATTTTTAGGAGGGAAGACTTACATGCCTTATAAAGAGGGTGATGTAGCCAGAATTACTATTTTCTTCTCCAATGAGTCACTATTGGATCGGAAGTAATCTTTCGATCAAAATTCTTGAACTCCCCATAACTTCTTCAATATGGAACCAAATTCGAAGCTGAAACTACACAGGACAACGTGTTCGACATCCCCCTCAGGTTATATGCTCGAATTATCCTAGTTTTCTTGTCCTGCCTTTCTTGGAGGTGGTGCATCGGACAGCTCAGATTCAGAAATAGTTTTTCTATGCATATTTTTGAATAATTCGAGCATATGGCCTGGGGGGTAGGTTGAATGTGATGTCCTGTATAGTTTCAGCTTCGAATTTAGTTCCAGATTGAAGAAGTTATGAGGGGTTCAATAATTTTGATCAAAAGATTACTTCCAAGCCAATAGTGACTCAGTGGAGAAGAAAATTGTAATTTTGGCTACATCACCCTCTTTATAATGCATGTAAGTCTTCCCTCTAAAAATTCAGTGTGTTTGAACAAGTGCCCACCCTCCTAGGAGGTGCTGAACAGAAACAAAGCCCTCAGTGCCAAATGGAGAAATGAAATGCATTTTCGCGTTTTCCTTTACATCACTAATTGCGGACAATTATTCTGGAAGATTGGTATAGGTTTTGAGGTGGTCGGACCAAAACTCAGGGACTTATGAGGGAATCGGTCAATGCAATGAAAAACTTCCCAAAACGGAAAATTTTCGTTCATGCCCTAGGTTCCAACATTAGCTGTAAGCATGCTCACACAAGATGGGAGAGTGGGAGTGATAGGAGATATTGCAGATAAACCAGTAAGAGCATGAAGCGATGTATGTGAAGGGGCATGATTCCAGTCTCAGTGAGGAGCAGGGCGAGCAAGGATTGGGAATAGACCTTCAGAATTTGCCTGAAGAAGTCGACTTGTATCATGCAAAGCTCCTTGAAATGGATATCTTCACTGTCAGGACAGACCTCACAGCTGTAGATGAGGTGACAATCCACTCGGTCCATGTATAAGGTCTTCCGTTCTTTTGGTGTCAAGCAACCCATAGAGTCTTCTATTCCCATAATCCTGTATGCAGTACCATGCTGCGCTTGCTTTTGCTTTATAGTGGCCTGCAAACATATTTCTGGTGTCCGTTCGAAAGTTAGGCTTGTTACCAGTCATTATAGAAGATAGTCTCGGCGGGCACAGCCCCTCATGACATCCCAATTTGGGAACCCTGTCATGAGGGTCTGGGCATAAGCGTGGCCCAGTAACCGTACCCTTCCCTTATCAATTTATGATCCCATTTTCCACACTTTACGGCTCTGCCCTGCTCTGGTTTGTAGCCTGGTGTTCTGGGGGTTTTCTCATATCCATTCAGGAACTGTTTTTTTTGGGTTTTTGGGGTGCTAGTGGGTTCCTGGCGAGTCAAGTACTGTGCTAGCAGGGATCTGGGCAAGATTGGGCAGGGACGGGGTTCGCCGATGCCCTGTATCAAGAGATAGGAGCCAGCCACCTCTGCGGCCCGAGTTCTGGTTCATGTGGGCTCCAAATGGGGTATGAGTGATTTATACAGTGAGGAGACACAGTCTAGAAGGCTTTCTAGGCGAATCTGTTGTGTGTGGCAGGAGGGAAGAGAGTATTCACGACTTTCCAGAGCAGGGCAGAGCCGTAAAGTGTGGGAAAATGGGATCATAAATTGATAAGGGAAGGGTACGGTTAATGGGCCGCGCTTACGCCCAGACCCTCATGACAGGGTTCCCAAATTGGGATGTCATGAGGGGCTGTGCCCGCCGAGACTATATAGAAGAGGGACTATTGACAAGCAAGCAAAGTAATAGTTACTATAATGGCTGGTGGCACTTAGCCATAACCGAAGAGATGCAAAATTCAAACTCTGACCATACCATATTTGGATATATCTCCGGCAGAGAACATTGCAGAGTTCCATCCTCTGGCCCTCAAGAACTGCAAGAACTGTTTTGAAGACATTAAAGATTACAACTGGGTCTCATTTGATTTTATGAAGATTTTACCAAAGGTGTAAGGCATCCAAATGGACAAACTAATGTTGCATCTGCAGACACAGCAATATTGGTGTCCAGATGGCTGTTGTTCCACTCCAATTAGGTTAGTGGAGGTCTACAGGCTATAAAATGGTGCTGAAAGGTATTCTGACTAATCTCAAAGGCAACAATCTGTAAAATTTGACATAGGGGGCTTTCCCAATATGGTATGGTCAGAATTTGAAAATCTCATCTGTCAACTTATGGCTAAGTGCCACCAGCCGTTATAGCAAACAATACCTGCTCGCTTGTCACTGTCCCCGTGCCATAACGGCTGGTAATGAGCCTACAGTAGAGTGGGTCATAATGCATAAGGTCCATTCCCCTGCCAAATTTCGGTGTAGCCAATGCATTATGAGCATTATGCATTAGTAGCACCACTCTATGGTGGTGAGAGGCCATTCGGTGGATCTCCGAGGCCGATGCATTATGAGAAATTTTTGGCAGGTATGCATTATGAGGTTATGCATTATGACCCGCACTACTGTATTCGAAAGTGCATGCCAACATATATTTCTTCAGTTTTCACGATCAGAGTGTTTTCTCCGAGGTTGAACATGGGATTTGCAGGTGCAGGGCCAAAGATCATGATGATTATTTTAATCATGTTCACCATGATAAAGTTCAGCAAGCACCATACATTGAGCATGTTCAGTCTGTGCTGCAATCCCTTGGTCAGGAGAGAGATGAGAAGGATGTCATCAGCTTGAGCCAGATTGCGATTTGAATACCAGAAATAGTGGGGTCATCCGCATTGTGGAACATGATAAGATCAGCCATGAAGAGATTCCACAGGACCGGAGAGGCAGGGTCACCGGTAAGTCGGCCAATAAATGCCTTGAACTTGGCAGAGTTATGATCTCCATGCCAGATGTAGTATTCCATTTTCTGACAGAGCATGCACAGCCAGTCAAATAACGTGCCTCCCATCCCATGTGTAGGAGTTTCAACCAGAGAGTCGGATGATCCATGGAAGGGAAAGCGGTTGCATCTACTGCTGCAGCATAGAGAGTGAGTCCTTTTTCCCACACCCTGATGAGCCGGCAATGTGTTCAGTGGTGAAATCAGCAGAAACGGGCTGATCTTGCGATTTTCTGAATATTCGCAGGAGTAGGTTGAAATGCCGAGGAGTTCACGCTTGATGGTAAGCGCGTGCACTGCTATGTGGCATGTCGAGAAGGAGACATGTTGGAAGGAAACGGGAACACATTTTTTCTGAACAATGGTTTCTATGTGAACAATAGCTGTTTGTGATTGGCTGTGCGGCCCCAAACAGAGTAGGTATAAAAGCTCAATGTAAACTCAATAGAAAAGAAGAAATACACCCCCCACTTTCATCACACTTCTGGTTTTTGGTTTCTTTTGTTTTGGACGGTCGAAGCATCCTCAAGACTCGATCCCAGCACCCTGCACGGCCTATGGAATGTCGCCCTGAAATGGGTAGACCCGGCGCAGGATCGTACTGGTTGTCACCGGCAATGTCGGTGGCAGTCCTTATGTTTTTGTTACAGTTGGTTTGGATGGACAAGATGGTTTGGGTTGCAATGGGTTTCTGGTTTTGGTTTTGGTTCGGTGACACAGAGGTAGAAAGATTGATCAGGTGGATTCAATGGCGAGGGAGGAAGGAGAATCGGTAGAAGGAGATTTTGACCATGTTCATCACACTCGGCGGCACGCTGGCCGCGCTGCCACACAAACTTTATCAAACACACTTGCTACACCAGACCAGTTCAATGTCACTCGACTGGATTGCAGCACACATATATTTTGTGTGGAGCCACAACCTCACTGCGCATATTGGTTTGGTTGTGTGTGTGGTTGGCGGATGGATTTCTGCTTTCATACATGCACATCAACCACGCGCTTCAACCCATTCTTTGATACATCTTAGGATGAAGGGATTGTTATTGGTGCAATAGCCCTCTCTGAATCCGTTGAGGAATACAGAGGAATATGTATCCGGCTTTACATATGTATTGCTGTGTATTGCTACGTAAGGATACGGCAGAAATCAGAGTTTGCTGATGGAGTCGTTGAATTCAGCATCGTTCCAGCCTGCTTTGGGCCACTGCAATGGTTCTCGCATTCCTAAGCTGCCGTATCCATTCAGCAGCAGCAAGACCACCAGAAATATACTTGGGCATCTCAGATCGTCTGTGATCTGAGGTCGGGATCTTCCTCTCGTGGCTTCATCTTTGCCTTGTCAATCACAGCCTAGTCAAGCCGGTGGAATGTGATGGTTGGACGACGTGGAGAGCAGTGTGGACCTTCTGCACCCTGAATCAAACCGTTCTGAGTTTACTAGTACCTGTAATACGGAAAAGTAGACTGACCGGAGAATGATATCTATACCATTGGCCAACCATTATCATATCCAATAGACCCTCCTGTTTTTGGTTGCCCCACAGCGCGAGCGCCTGCCAATAGTCGGCTCATTTGTACGTAATGGGATTGGCGAGACATGTCAAGTACTTAGTCGCCAAAGATTGAATCCAGTATAGGTTCCACTTGTGCTTGCCCATAGTCTTTGTCCGATAGAAAAGTTTCGGAAGCCTTTTTGAGCTGAAGAAGCTGCTCTTCTGTCGGAGTGGTCATTCTGCGAGATATGAAAGAAAAATTAGACAGGCAGCTGTGCACGTCAAGAAGTTGTTCTGCCTGATGCGCACCTCGGTCAATTTGCACGCTCAGAAAATCAGTTGGAATTGTCAGAATTGTCATGCGAAATTTAGCAGAAAAATTAAATAATTGATTGTCACTGACAGTTCTTTGTTAGTCAGCTGACAATTAAATTGTCATGTCAGCGGACCCTACCGTGCTTAGTCTTTGCTTTTGCCCGCATTGCAGGTTGATTAGCTCCAGATAACCTATCCACCTTCCTGCCAGCACATCTTTCCCCACCATTTCAACAGCGATTCACCGAGTCCTCGCGCTAGTCGCCCCAGATATAGTGATCGCGCCCAGATCATCCCAGAGCATTTGCGCCCCGAGTCACAACGATACCTGCAGTCTCAGCATCATTCCAACTTGCCTCAGCATGTACTCCAGTCAAATTTGCTACTTTTCCGATCTTCTGAGTCGTTGAACGCTTTCCCAATGCCTCAGAGTCGTTTGTACCTGGTCCTGAGCCACTTCGCAACACCTAGTTCGTTCTTGCTGCAGCAATTCCCTGATGAAGAAGAGGGAAATACCCTAGGTTTGGTTCGAGATAGGGATACGAAGTGGAGGTCCATACGTGCATACATAGATGATCAGACGGGTCCGTTAGAAAGAGTAATGGAGGGATGTATGTATAAATGAAAAATATGTATGAGATGGAAATCGTACGAGCAGCGTAACTGTATACGCCCAAGGGTTTATAGGCAAAACCTGGGTATGGGTGCAGCAACAGAGGAAGGTACAGAACATAAATGTTCTATATCTATTCTGTGGTACGGCGTTGTTTCCTTGAGTTGATTCGGAGATTGTCGGGTTCCCTGCATGAAGCACGAGAAGGAAGTCTGCGCGAAGCACGACCGAAATAACTGTTGACAGCTGGAGCGAATCCAGCCGAAAAAGAGCCGATATGAGATCCTAAGAGTAGGAGTACCAAGTTGAGATGTAAAGCGAAGCTATCAAATTATTCGTTGACGCGTCTTGAAGGTGTCCGCACACCCGCTGTGGTGGCAAGAGGCAAGCAAGAAGGTGGTCAAATTGATGCGCAAACAAATTACATAATCTATCACCCGGCGCGCCTGTACTGTGCAATTTCGTTCAATTCGGCGGTCACACGTCACGCACCCCCTGTGCCGCGATGAATTTTGGTTTCGGTCACGGGTCACGGCACCCAGTGCCGAATGTAAAATGCGTGACATCCGGGCCAAATCTCCCTCGGAGGTGCAAAAAAGGCAGAATTTTCGAAAATTTCCGTCTTGAATGCCGAATTTTTGGAGGTGTCACGCCAAACTTCGTTGGTTGCCGAAGTGCCGAATCGGTATTTTGGGTCACGGGTCACAACCCGTGCTGAATTGAACGAAATTGCACAGTACTCGAAGGCCGCCGGGGCTGCACTACATAATGAAATGTGTATGGCTAGCCCATGTCAAAGCAAAATCCAGGCTCCCTCCCGACTAGCTTTTCCGTCCACCCAGGGTATGTGATTGATCGCAATGGCTCAGTCTCAGAGAAGCAAAAGAAGCGAGGGGACCGCCCACCAATGGTCCCAGCGCCGGCCCGCAACGGCACTCTTCAATACCAGACCTACAACCCCTGAATATTTGAATCAACCAATCATTTGGTCACCTGTCAGAGGAAGGTACGTAGTTGTAAGTAAAATAAAATGTTGGTTAAATACTCCCTGAAACCAAACGCCTAGGGATGCCGAAACGAAAGGTATATGAATGATGCTCGGGGTCTGCCCGAGGCTTGCCTTGGGTCCATATTCGCAAAAACTCCGCTCGTGATCGCGCGGGTAGAACATGTGACTGTCTTATTCGGATCTGAGCGCCGATAGGCGCCGGCAAAGCGCCCTTCGTTCGCATAGTACTGTTCCATTTCGTTCAATTCGTATGGCACTTTGGCGTGTGACATCAAATACGAAATGATCCTTTCGTATGCGGGCTTTCGCCCTGTGTGACTTACGAAACTTTTCATATAAAACTGCCCCGCAGGGCCGCTCGGAGCGAATTTTTTGTGTTAAATTGGTGAGAACCTTTCGTATTGAGCCCTTGTGACCCTGTGACCTACAAAATATTTCGTAGATTTTGGGCTTGTGACCTGTGACCATACGAATTGAAGGAAATCGAACAGTAAAGTCCTAATAAAAACATCTATAAAATATGTTCGTCAGTGAGCTGTAGAAAAAGGGAAAAATAAAAAGATGATAGAGAATAGAGAAACCGTTTGGTATAGGTGATAATCCGAATAAAAAGCGAAAAACAACGACATTGTTGGTGGAGTGGTCAAGATGCCCAGATGTCGCGTTTCCACGCTTCGGTCATCCATCCCCTCCGCACCGAGTCGACCTACAACACTCCCAAGTTTTTTCCGATCATCTAACATTCGCTCATCTCAGGCTATGAATCCGATATCTCCCAGTCGGCTCCTATCACAGAACTCTCTCCTCAAAATTGAAATCTGTACGTTCGGGTGTCGACCTTGCCAACCTTGGCTTACACTGTTCAACATACCTTCGTTCTTGCTTGGGGAACATTGAAAGTTTTTGGTCCACCATTTTTTCCGCCGGCATCTGCTTGGAAAACTGTCTGTCATCTCAACTACCCTTACCTCGGCAACCCCGCTCGGTGACCTATTCTGGAAGGCCGCGGGCTATGTTGCATGTCTGTCAATACCTCAGTCTTCCACCTAGTCTTTAAATTCTTGCCAGGAGACATTACCTGTTTTGGCTGTTCTTTTCTTTCCTGGAACGAACCTGCGACCCAACAAAATATTCTGACCTTCCGGCAACTTCGCTGACGTTGGTTATGCTCAGGATATACTTGAAAACTGGCCCTGGGGTTCGCATTTCCTTGATTCCCCCCTTTGCAGCCGGTATATCAGGTTCACGCTACCCTCGCGATATGGCCCGAAGCAGCTGAAGTGTAGCTGAGTACACCTTGTCCGAGTTACTTCTCACCTGTGCAGCACAGATTGGGTGAAGTAAAAGAAATTGCATTCTGCTGTTTCGGTGCGGAGTGGGGGTTTGTATGACCAACAAGCGATTTTGTTGATCCAACTGACGGGAGGGTTGACCTTCGGGGAACAAAAGCTTAACCCAAAACATCCCAAAACGTGTTTTCGCCCACATCTGCATTCGGACACGAGGAGTCGAACCCCGCACTGCCTCTACAAATTCAAAGGCCGGCACGGTACTTGGAGAGGCGGTGTACCGTACACCTTGTCCGAGTTACCTTCTACCTGACCAGCACGGATTAAGCGGCCATAAATTAGGTAAATAAACACGGGTGCGCTCGTGTCCGGCGGGCCGAATCGCTGTTCGAATGCGTCCCGAGCTTGGTTGATACAAATCGAATTCCTAATACCGCGGCACGGTATTTGGAAAACCAAACCAAAAGCTGCTCACCAACCGCCCAGCCACCCAAAAAAACCCAAGCAGAAGTTGATATTCGGACCCAGGGAGTCGAACCCAAATCATCCCGGCCCCCACCCAACCCGGGAAGGCGGTGTACCATGCACCATGTCCGAGGCTACTTTCTACGTATGCGACACAGCTCAAGTGAAAATCGGGTCGATTCAATTGGGAGCCATGTGCGAAAGAAGTCACAAGTAGGTCGGTTGGTTGATTCCGAATTAAGCCTGTCCCATGGTCGAACTTTGTGAGTGCAAAATCAGAAGCGACCTAGCAAGCTTAAGTAGCACCATTCGAGCCTGCGTCAAAAAAAAAAAAGCCGCAGACCATCTGGACATTCGGACACAGGGAGTCGAACCCCGATCGGCCTCTCAATTCATGTATCCACTTGATTTAGGAAGGCGGTGTACCATAAACCATGTCAGAGTTGCTTCCTAAATATGCGACATGGGTAGAGTGAACAAATTGGGCAGGGGTCGATTCAATTGGGGGCGGTATGAGGTTGGTTGGTTGATTCGGAATAAATATTGAGCCGTGGATGTGGCCTTGTGAGCACAAACACAGAAGTGACTAGCACCATTCGAGCCTGCATACAAAAAGAGCATGGTAGGGACGCAACTCGGACACGGGGAGTCGAACCCTGATATGCCTCTGCCGATTCATTCATACCAGTTTGTATTCGTGATGGGAAAGGCGGTGAACCGTACACCATATCCGAGATATCTTTCTGCCTGACTAACACTGTCTTGCCTGTGCTGAAATTGCAGGTTCGGCTGTTCAGGTTCAACGTTCATAACGTAGATAAGACAACGATAACGTAGATCCGATCCCCTCCGATTGGCAACCGATTGGGCTTGATCGCTTGATGCATCGGAGGCTTTGCCGCGGCGCACAAAGAGTCGAGCAACTCCACAACGTGCTGGGGATAAGAGCAGTGGTCAATTGAGATTTAATTTGAGAGGTGGAACGGAACGGAATACAAAATACAGGAGTGGTATATACTTTACTACTTACGGTTCGGTTCGTTCATTCAGCGTGATCTGATGTATAGCGAGACAAGGAGGGAGGCAGGGTGGCCAATGCCGATATGTATGCGGGGGAGATAATGGAGGGGAAGGGAAGCGACAGCGAGGGTATGATGTGCGGCGCGAAAACGAAAGTATGGGGAGGTGTGATGACGTTAACCAAGAGAATGAATTCTAGGTGGGTCGAACAGCGTCGAATTGTCGTTATGGCATGGCGTGGATGGGGGCGGTGGGGGCAGCACCCTACGGGATGATCCCGTCGAACTCGCCCTCCTGCACGTGGATCTCGATGACCTCGACCTCGTAGTCCGTGAGCGCCGAGTGGGTCGAGGAGACGGAGGTGGAGATAGACCCCGTTGAGTCGGGCGGCGAGGTCGAGGCGAGGTCTGTAATTAAAGCAAGCGCGAGTAGGGAGACTCAGGAGAAGTATAACAGTGATGCCGAGAAGGCTGACTGCTAGGTTCGTTCCAAGCCCCGTTCTGACGATGCCGCGGAATGCCGGTCAGAACAAACCAACCAAACAGCGAACAAATAGACGAAACACCCCGGCGCGCTGGGCCGGACCTTCGCGGGCTCGTTCCGAACCTAGAGTTCTCTGCGCGCTGTCTTTACTTTGGGCATGATGTAGGTGGTGGTTGTTCGGAGAAGCACGTCACAAGTTGATACATGGCATCATATTCCGGTTACTTTTGTATCCTATGCCTTTCGTACAGAGCTTAGAAGACGATCAGTTTCAGCGCCTCAAAATGCAGGCCGAGCTGCTCCGTGAGGAGCTCGACGGAATCGAAGAAACTCATAGGGAGGTAGAGGCCACACATCGGAAGACTGGAAAAAATCTTGAAGGGTAAGAAACCGGTACGAAGTCATACTCTTTTGACTAACTCTGCATACTAATCATTCCCAGCGCTACGATTTCTGCTCTTTAACAAAGGACAACCTTATGCGCGGCGTGCGAAGTATTATTGAGGTGCCTAGATCGTAGACTACCCTGCATCCTCGCCCGCGCACCGAGGCGAAGCGGCGCGGGGTGCACGCGCGCCATCCGGGTTTTAGCAACAGCAGGGGATGATTGTGGGACGCCGTCGTCGACTCCGATGAGTAATCGACGCGAAGAGGGCGCAGAGCTGCGTCCGGATGGAGACGAAGAGGGAGGTCAGGGAAGTTACACTGGTGCTTGAGCTCGTTCCCAACGCGGACGCGGCGCCTCCCCATCCCGAGCACCTGTGGCTCCCCACACGTCTTCCTCCCCACCGATGCCTTTCCCTCTCCGCGCGGGCGATGCGTGCGGTGCGAGGAGCAGCCGGGCAACGCACATCATGTGCGCTTTCCTCATCCCCATCTCCATCCACCATCTCGCCCCCTCCTCCCTCTCCTCCTCGACGCGGCCAATGCGGTGAGCGGGTGGAGGCGCATCTGGTGACACATGTGCCGCTCTCCCTCTTCTCCTCCCGCTCCCGCTCCCGCTCCCGCTCCCACTCCTCTTCCCTCTTCTCCATCCTGCGCCGCATACGCGCGGTAGATTCCGTGTCGGTGAGCGTCGTGCGAGGTCCGGGTCGCCTTGGGCGCTCGGGCGGGATGCAAAGAAGCCGAAGAGCATGTCCGGTAGCGGACGGCGAGACGGTGGAAAGAAGGACGGGAGGGGCAGCGGGAAAGGGTGCGGGCGAGGAAGATGCAGAGGTGTGCGCGTTTCTACGTCCTCCTCTCCTGCTCCTGCCTCCACCACCCCCTTCTCCTCCTCCGCGCTAGATGGCGGCGCAGCCCGTATATGCGCTATGCCCGTCCGCGTCCAGAACCCCCCTCAGCGATCGCCTAGTCTTCCGGCGCCCTTCCCTTCTCCTCACAATCACCTCTCGAGCACAGACAGGGACACCGTCCCTGAGATGAGATGCAGACGTCTGTACACCTCGCGCCGTGCCTTCCGCACGGCCTCTCTGCCCCGCGGCGCGCACGCCTCCGAAGACCGCGCCACAATTATCGATGTGGGGCACACTCTCCGCGCTCCGTCGTACCCACCCCTCGCGCGCCAGTTGACGTGCGGCCCTCCCACTCCCACCACCCCTCCGCGCGCGATGCAAGCCAATCCCACTCCCCGCCCCAGACGCGTGCGGAGCATCCACTGTGCGCCCACGAGAAGAGGCGGGTGCGGCCGCGCCATCCAGAGCCACGGCGAGCGATTCTCTACCCGCTCCTTCTCCCGCGCTCGGTGCTGTGCCCCGCGCTCGGTGCTGTGCCCCGCGGAAAGGATGCTGCTGCAGCTGCCGCAGATGCGAAGGGGCTTCTTGTCGAGGGACCGCGCGCGGGGGACTCCGGAGGCGGAGATCGATTGATATTCGTGCCGCCGGAATGGGAGCAACGGGGATGACGCTCCCGGCGTCAAGAACGTGCGACAAGGGAGAGGGGAATCACAATGGGGACGAGGTCGATGTGGTGCAACCGATGAGAGGTTGGGGCAGGGGACGAAGGGGAGGCCAGGGAGGACGTCGGAGCAACTGAAAAAATGCAGCGCGGCGTGAGAAGGGAGGGCGGTGTACTGTAACTGAAGTCGTAGAGGGACGGAGAGCCGCGGCGTGTGGATCCTGTAGTACATCCATTAGTCCAAGTCGAATGGAGCAAGACATGCGAGCGAGGAACGTACGAGCGCCCCGAGCCACCCGTTCCACGTGTCGCAAGGGCTTTTCTCTCCTGCACCCACCACCCGCACCCGACCCGGGTGGGCGCAGGGGCTTGCCCGCGCCCGTACCCATCCCGACCGTGACGGGCCGAGCACGATGTAATTTGTACGCTTCCTCCGCCCCTGCCACTCCTGTACGTGCCGCTCCTCATGCGCTGAGCACCGCACCCCACGACGAATGGGGATGAGGATGAGGATGGGATGATGCTGGGCGGAGGGACAGAGAAGGTGCGTGATGTCGAAGTTATGGGCGGAGGGGAGGGTACGCGAAGAAGTCGAAGATGTAGTGCACGACCACCTTGTGCCGTGCGGAGCAGGAGGATCTCGGTCGAAGGAACGCGTCGTTGTGAAACGGGGCAGACTGCGGGGAGGGGAAACACGAGCGCGGCTGTGCCAGCCTACACGTCTTAGGCAAGCATTATAATACATGTTTGGGATGGGGAGGAAGCTACGCCGGATGCAGCATCAGCGGCAATGGTTCAGGAGAAGCGGACGCCGTCTTGCAAGGGGCCAAAGGAGGGGTAGACAGGTGAGGATGAACCAGAGAGGCACGAGTGTCGTTTTTGCACTGCTAACTCGTTAGGAAGGAAGAACGTGGCTGGATAATGAATTCAGTGCTTACATCGCGTACTTTGGACGTACGTATGGCGGTCAATGTAGCAAGGCCTGTAGAGTAGTTCGAGTTAGGAGCGACTCAGAAGCGTGAGGTTCGACATTAAAACAACTAACCCAACCCACGACACTGGCGCTCTAGCGAAGGGAGCCTTGGAGACCAAACGTCGAGATGCTTGACGCAGATGTCGATTTCTTCAAGTCCGTCTCGGGGTGTTGTTTGAGTGAATACAGAGGGTCTCGACGAGCGGAGCGAGCTGGCATTGGAGAGCGGAAGAAGCAGGAGCTATCGTGATCCGTGTCGATCGGGCACCAGCTATATCAATCAACGCGGCTGATGCAGGTGGTGTGTCTGAGCAACGTCTCACATTGGACTGTATTTCCAACACGAGTACTCCAGTTCATTGTTCCCCGAATTTTTCCTAGCTTTGAACAGGCGCTTAATGATGAGTTTTTGCTGTCAGTGCGAGATGAATGCCTGCTGTCATGCCGAAGTGCCACTGTCAATCCAAGTTTGACATCCACATAAGTACCGTACATGAACAACGCCGCATCTCCTATGAATGTCAAGCCCTCACACTGGACACCATGCTACTATCCTCTAACTCATCGACACCGTGCTGGAGATCCTACTAATCCGCGTTCCAAGCGATCTGAAGCAGTTCATTCGGGAGCCCGAATGTGCCGGCCATCATCGCCGAGGCACCACATCGATCTAAGTTTGACATTCACGCAAGTACAGCACACGAACCATGCGGCAGTCCACTTCCCCGGATCTGCCGTCACAGTCTTCTGACCGCAGCATTTCCCATGCATGCTTCTCCGATCCCCCTTCTTAACCTCATCATTGCTCCAATACATTCTTCGTGCTACCCACCAAGTGCTCCATCCTCCTTGGTCAGTTCTGTTTCTTGTGTGAACTTAACCTGGTCTGATACGGTCCTGTTCCTCATACATAAGATCAACGCTAACTCAGGAATGGCTATGGCTCATCGACCTGAACCCCCGATAGTTAAAATGGAAGGTGCGAGAGAAATTGATTAGGATACTGAAATCAGTGTTTAATTTACCCAGGAGGCAAAGGAGGCTCTGGTGGACTGGGCATTGGACAGGGACAGGGTGGTCGTGGAGGTGATGGGCTTGCCATCCTGAATATCGAAACTGCCACTGTCCATGTTCCAGAGGGAGCAGAAATAAATATCCGGAACCGAGACATCATCATTAGCTGGCTTTCGCCAATCAATTTCTTTCCACGGCAGCAAGAAATTTCACGGATGCGGCAGCCAGGAACTGGTAACTGGCTACTGGAGCATCCACACTTTGAAGAATGGAAATCTGGTTCCACAAGGACACTTTGGTGCTATGGAATTCGTATGTAACTCATCCTCCTCATATGCTCCCCAGCCTAACCAAGCTTGAATTTACAGCAGGTGCAGGGAAAAACTGTCCTTGCGTGCGTTCATTCTCTACATTGAGTGGGTGCCAATAATTATGACAATCCTAGATCCATGGTTATAGATCATCTCGGTGCCGATAACAGGGATATTGGTGTAGCTTGCATTTATCTGAACCACAAGGAAGTGGAGAGCCAAACACCACCTAAGCTTCTGGCAGCTCTCTGGAGACAGCTTGTACTTAACAAGGACATTGGCTCTGATGCAAAGGAGTTATACAAGCAGCACTCCGAGAAGGGCACTTCACCTTCACCACAGGAAATTGCTGGCATCCTCACCTCTAGCCTCAAGGAGTTTTCACAGGTGTTTATTGTCATTGATGCCATTGATGAATATCCCGAGGATCAACGTTTCATCCTACTCAAACATCTCACAGAACAGATGGGTCTCAGTTTCAGTGTGAAGTTGATGGTCACTACTCGACCCCATGTTCCTGTGGGCCCTACTCTTCCAAATGTTGAAACTCTAGAGATTGGTGCAATGCCAGAGGATATTCAAAAATTTGTCAATGCACAGATTGACTCATTACCGCGCCTCTCCAAGCATGTCCAGAGGAAACCCAGCCTACGAGAAGACATTCATTCAAAAATCAGCAGTGAATCTGTGGATGGAATGTAAGCTGCAATGAATCACTGTTGGAAAGAAACTGAAATAACTTCCAACCAGGTTCCTTCTTGCCAAGCTTCACATTGATTCCCTGAGCAAAAAGAATACAATCAAGGCAGTTCGAGAAGCTCTGGATGCCCTCCCACAGGGTCTTTATGACACCTATGAGATTGCAATACAGCGAATTGAGGCCCAGAGCGAGGAAGACAGAAAGACAGCTCGCTCAACCATTGCTTGGGTTGCAAATGCAAAGCGGCCATTAACAGTTGAAGAATTACGAGTTGCTCTTGCTGTTGAACCAGGCATGCAGCAGCTGAATGAGGAGAATCTTATGGACATTGAGATTATTCTCTCAGTCTGTGCTGGGCTTGTCATTGTGGACAAGGAATCCTCTGTGGTGCGACTCATTCACTTTACCACACAGGAATATCTGGACAGCATTCAGGCTGTGTTATTCCCAGATGCACAAAGAGAGATAACAGAAACCCTGCTCACATTCCTTGCCTTTTATGGATACCCAAAATCATCCTGGATGTGGGGGAAGCCACCCTCTTTGGCCAAGTATTCACAGTATTGCCTTGTACACGCTGCTGGACAGCCTGAAGTTCAACTCAGAGAAATTCTCCTCAGGTTTCTCAGTCGGGCTTTTCAATGGATAAGAGTAATGAATCCCAAACTGCACCGGGAGAGTAGGTGGGATTCCCTGCCATGGAATTATAGGTATCAGTCATCACAACCCTCTGTATTGTGGATTGCGGCAGCTGCAAACCTTGTGGAAACTACAAAGTTTCTGCTGGAGGGAGCACCTTTGCTGCAGGATTCAGAGAACCCAGAGATCATTGTGGCATCATACTATGGCCACACAAAGATTGTTGGCATCCTTCTTGAAAAGGGTGCCAATGTCAATGCAGCAGGGGGAGACTATAGGAGCCCATTGCAGGCTGCTGCTGCTAGAGGCCACACAGAGATTGTCGGCATCCTTCTTGAAAAGGGTGCCGATGTCAATGCAGCAGGGGAAAACTATGGGAGCCCATTGCAGGCTGCTGCTGCTGGAGGCCACACAGAGATTGTCAGCATCCTTCTTGAAAAGGGTGCCGAGGTCAATGCAGCAGGGGGAATGTTTGGGAGCCCATTGCAGGCTGCTGCTGCTGAAGGCCACACAGAGATTGTCGGCATCCTTCTTGAAAAGGGTGCTGATGTCAGTGCAGCAGGGGGAGACTATGGGAGCCCATTGCAGGCTGCTGCTGCTGGAGGCCACACAGAGATTGTCAGCATCCTTCTTGAAAAGGGTGCCGAGGTCAATGCAGCAGGGGGAGTTTATGGGAGCCCATTGTATGCTGCTGCTGCTGGAGGCCACACAGAGATTGTCGGCATCCTTCTTGAAAAGGGTGCCAATGTCAATGCAGCAGGGGGAGACTATAGGAGCCCATTGCGGGCTGCTGCTGCTAGAGGCCACACAGAGATTGTCGGCATCCTTCTTGAAAAGGGTGCTGATGTCAATGCAGCAGGGGGAGACTATGGGAGCCCATTGCAGGCTGCTGCTGCTGGAGGCCACATGGAGATTGTTGGCATCCTTCTTGAAAAGGGTGCCAATGTCAATGCAGCAGGGGAAGACTGTGGGAGCCCATTGCAGGCTGCTGCTGCTGGAGGCCACACGGAGATTGTCGACATCCTTCTTGAAAAGGGTGCCAACGTCAATGCAGCAAGGGGAATGTTTGGGAGCCCATTGCAGGCTGCTGCTGCTGAAGGCCACACAGAGATTGTCAGCATCCTTCTTGAAAAGGGTGCCGAGGTCAATGCAGCAGGGGGATACTATGGGAGCCCATTGTATGCTGCTGCTGCTGGAGGCCACACAGAGATTGTCGGCATCCTTCTTGAAAAGGGTGCCAATGTCAATGCAGCAGGGGGAGACTATAGGAGCCCATTGCGGGCTGCTGCTGCTAGAGGCCACACAGAGATTGTCGGCATCCTTCTTGAAAAGGGTGCTGATGTCAATGCAGCAGGGGGAGACTATGGGAGCCCATTGCAGGCTGCTGCTGCTGGAGGCCACACAGAGATTGTCGGCATCCTTCTTAAAAAGGGTGCCAATGTCAATGCAGCAGGGGAAGACTATGGGAGCCCATTGCAGGCTGCTGCTGCTGGAGGCCACACAGAGATTGTCGGCATCCTTCTTGAAAAGGGTGCCAACGTCAATGCAGCAGGGGGATACTATGGGAGCCCATTGTATGCTGCTGCTGCTGGAGGCCACACAGAGATTGTCGGCATCCTTCTTGAAAAGGGTGCCAATGTCAATGCAGCAAGGGGACACTATGGGAGCCCATTGCAGGCTGCTGCTGCTGGAGGCCACACAGAGATTGTCGGCATCCTTCTTGAAAAGGGTGCCGATGTCAGTGTAGCAGGGGGACACTATGGGAGCCCATTGCAGGCTGCTGCTGCTGGAGGCCACACGGAGATTGTCGGCATCCTTCTTGAAACGGGTGCCAATGTCAATGCAGCAGGGGGACACTATGGGAGCCCAATGTATGCTGCTGTTGCTGGAGGCCACACAGAGATTGTTGGCATCCTTCTTGAAAAGAGTGCCGATGTCAGTGCAGCAGGGGGAGTTTATGGGAGCCCATTGCAGGCTGCTGCTGCTAGAGGCCACACAGAGATTGTCGGCATCCTTCTTGAAAAGGGTGCTGATGTCAATGCAGCAGGGGGAGACTATAGGAGCCCATTGCAGGCTGCTGCTGCTAGAGGCCATGAGAGCCAGTGACTGTGGAATGTACAACAGCTAAAATTCAAATATTAATTATTGGCTGCTTATGAGTACTTAGATGTACTTGCTCTTTTCATCAATTGGAACTAGTTTTTTTTTTTACAGCTAATTGCGGTACATAAGGTGCGGGCTGTTTTTTTTTTCCATTTTTGGCCAGATTTTGATGCTCGAGACCATTGCCCCTCTAACAGCCCCAATTCTTGTCGGTTCGCCTCGAAAATAGGTCCGTTGGAATCCCACTGTAAATATGCAGTGTTTGGTCTGTTTGAATTATTTTATTTGTGTCACATCCGTGATGGATCATAGGTTGCCAATGGACACAGCCACTAAATCCATCACATTGTCAGGATGCACTGATAAAAGTATGGCAATTACAGCTAATTGCGGTACATAAGGCGTGGGCCGTTTTTTTTCCATTTTTGGCCAGATTTTGATGCTTGAGACCATTGCCCCTCTAACAGCCCCAATTCTTGTCGGTCCGCCTCGAAAATAGGCGCGTTGGAATCCCACCGTAAATACGCAGTGTTTGGTCTGTTTGAATTCTTTTATTTGTGTCACATCCGTGATAGATCATAGGTTGCCATCACATCAGGTTTTTGAGCACTGTTGCCCCTCTAGCAGATGCATTTCTTACCTGATTCACATGGAACTATGCTCATTCAAATTGTATCAGAATTCCACAGTGCTTAGACGGTTCATATTTTTATTTCGACTCCGGCAAGCATATGCAGTGCCAGATGTATGTGCTGCAAGTAATGCCCCTCTAACTATGTGAGTACTTGGTCTCCCAAGCTGGAATTTGAACGGGGGATACATATGCATATTATACACTGCTTAGAACAAATTTCCTGTGTATCCTTGACCCCTGCATTGCGGAAACTGTGGCCGATGCTGAACCCCCTGTGAATTACGGGTTTTCATCAATTTTAGTGGGTCTTTTGTGTACTTACACACCTCTGACCGTAGAATTAGCCTCAGGGGATCCAACATACCTTTTTCTGACCCAAAAACACGTCCTTTCTTTTTGTTGCCGTCCAGAGATGCGACGCCGAGCATCAGATCTGTCACAGTAGTGACTCGTGACAACACCTCGTTCCTCCCTCCCACATGGGACGCAAAGCCCGCCCAGTTCCACTCCGGCGGCAGTACTCAAAGGACTCGAAACAGCGCGTCATCTATCAGGCCTTCACTCTTGGCAAAACATCCACTGAAATTGCGATTGACCTTGACATGCCAGTCCGGGTGGTGCAGCGCATCAAGAAGACCTGGGCCGAGATTGGAGAAATCTGCTGGGATCGCAGGCATCGAGGGCGCCCGCCACTGTTGTCTCCTGGAAACACCAAGGTCAGGAACAGTTTCGATGCTTCCACATTCATGCTAATCAACCGACTTAGTTTATGCTTGCATTGATTGAGTATACTTGACATTTACCTCGACAAAATCCAAGAGCAGCTATTCACCCAGCACGATATTGATGTCTCCCTGGCTACTTTGTGTCGCACACTTCATAGGCTTGGATATGGGTCGAAAAAGGTCTGATCTCTCATTGTCTGTCTGCTCATTTCAGCTGTCTTATGTTGAAATGAGCCCCAGACTAGACATCACTCAGAAGGGAAGGGACAATAATGGGGGATCTCGTTGTAATCCGGTAGAGTACATGCCTGAAAGTACACTACTTATATTACTACCTGATGCAATATGACTCAGTAACCTAGTCATATGTACAGTTTAACTATAACTCAACATGAGTCACACTGAGTCAGAACATAAAGTCGAAATGACTCGGTCCAATAAATGAGTCACACTGACTCAATTGATGGCGAGCTTGCAACAGCTTGCACAGCCACTCTATATTCCAACATCTTATATGTTGTAGCTCTCCTGTCAAGCTGCGGAACATTGTGCTGATGCTCGTCGAGACTTTCTGATGGAAATCGGAAATGAACCAGCTGACCACATTGTCTGCGCTGACGAGTCTGCCGTCAATATTCTCACCTCCTACCGGCGCAATGGCTGGGCTACAAAGGGCTGCGAGCATGAAAGCGGTGCTGCTTTGTCCGTGGAACAAGGTAATTGTTTAGTTGGCCGTATACTTTTCCTTACTCACATTTTGTTTAGATACTCCCTTTTACCCACCCTTTCAGTTGACGGTATAATCTACAGTCATATCAAAACAGGTGGTTACAACGGTGACCAATTTCTGCTGTGGCTCAAAGGCCTTTTGCAAGTCATGAATCCCTACCCGGCCAAAAACAGTGTTCTTGTTCTCGACAATTGCCGTATCCACAAAGTTGAGGGAGTCAAGGAGATGTGCGAAGCCGCGTAAGTCTATTACTTCTCTCGCATGCATTGAACTCACAATTTCACTGTTGCAGCGGTGTCAAACTTGTTTTCCTCCCTCCATATTCACCCGATCTCAATCCGATTGAGGAATGTTTCTCTTTTATCAAGGCATACATTGCCCGCCATGGCCAAACTTTCCGTGACATTGTGGAGCTTGGAGATGAAGAAGCACCTGTTCTATTCTTTTATGGTGCATTCAATCAGGTTACTGCGGCTGCATCGAAAGGTTGGTTCAACCACTCTGGGTATTAGTTGGACACCGGAAACATGGTATATTGGTGCAATAGAACACTGTAATGACTGTGATAATGGAGCTGAGTAAGGACAGCAAAGACCGAAGTCAAAAAAAAATTGGAACTATGCCGTTAGACGTCTTGCCTGATCCACCCGCTTCATCTCCGCCTTCACCTGTGTCAGAATATAGGTCGCATTCCCCAGACTTATTCCTGCCGTGTCAACAAGCGCTTGAGGCGTCTTGAGATTTCCGATCTCGTTGATATTGTAGAAGTCAAGATCATTGAATTTATCAATGTAATCAAGGAGGTGCCGTTTCGGCTGATAACCGTCAAGCTCGTGGAGGAAGTCGGTAATCTCTGGGTAGGGATTGACCATGCCCATGTCGGGCGGGTCACTCGAGGGGAAGGCGGCTGCGAGTTTTGATGGACCTGGAGCTGGAGAAGAGCGAGGCTGTGGCACGGGAGTTGGTGTGACCGGAATGGTTGGGTTACCAGGGAAGGGCATACCCCACAGCAGCATGAACCCGTACAGATTCATTGGATTCATGGCCAAATAGGGGGCAAAGGATGGGAAAGGACCAGGAGGAGCCGAAGTGCTGGGTGCCGGTCCGTGAGAATGTTTGAAGAACATGCTGAACAAACCGTTGTTACGAGTGTGACATTATGAGTACCAACAGCCTGGAAAAAACTTAGCCCCTGGAAGCAGGAGGAAAACGAAACACACCAAAGAATGCGCCCAAGCGCAAAGCTGATTGTTACTGAGGTTATGGTGATTACCTGGGACAGTGTGAGCAGATAGAAATAACTTGAATCCCCAGGCAATTTCCACTCACCGGAAATGTCAATTTTGCATGATTTTGTCGGACCACAGAGCTGGCATTTCATGTACTTTGCCTGAAGCTGCTGGATCCAATTCCGCTCCTTTCCATGATCTCGAGGCCGTCATCAAAATCATCCTCACCGGACTGAGCATGCTCAAGATCCAGTATCGGGATACAATTCTTACTCCCTTTACTCTTAGCAGGGACGCCAGACTTGATCCCGAGTTTGGCACAAAGAGAAAGGAGATACTAATCAGATATCAGTATGATAGACGAGTATAGAGTGGGCAGATGCACCTGTTCCGTCACCAAAATATTGACATTGACCTTCTTCTTTCCCTTGGCAGCTGTCACTTCATCAAGACAGCCGTCCCAGTCGGCCTGTGATGCGAGGCTGATGGGGGTCATTTTCGTTGTTGCAGTACTGAGCTTGTATATGAGGACAGGCTTCTTCCCGATGTCTGTACAGCCGACAGTCCGGTAAATGATGTTGAGAGCGTCATCAAATGTCGTCGCATGGGTGAGAACCTCCCGTTGGCTGCCTTCACACTCAGCACACGGAATCATAAGAACCAGCTCTAAAAGTGATGTCTTAGCTATGCGCTATGAGTAACATTCCAAGGTGGCACACGATGCTCCACGGGATCTACTTCTTTGACTGTCTTCTTCGGACTGGCCTTCAACGTCTTTTTCTTCAGCTGGACAGCCACTTCTTCATCGGAGTCGCTGTCAGCAGCTTCTACAGCTTGAGCCGGGCGCTTTTTTGGGGGCGGGGTGATCTCCAGGCTTGAAGGCAACCCGGGAAGGAAAACATCGTCATCCGCCCCAGACTGTGTCACTTGATCGGATTGCTCAAAGTCAGCATCGGCAGAGAGGGGTGGGCCAGGCTTGGAAGACAGGTGTGGAGAAGAGGCTACAGTGGAGCCCTTCTTTTGGGCTGACAGTGCGGCGGCTCACTTGGTCATCCCGAGCAACGGGGCCTGCGTTGAGAGTTGTCATGCACTGTGACAGATCTGATGCTTGGGACGCTTTGCGTCTCTGGACGGCAACAAAAAAGAAAGGACGTGTTTTTGGATCAGAAAAAGGTATGTTGCATCCCCTGAGGCTAATTCTACGGTCAGAAATGTGTAAGTACACAAAAGACCCACTAAAATTGATGAAAACCCGTAATTCACAGGGGGTTCAGCATCGGCCACAGTTTCCGCAATGCAGGGGTCAAGGATACACAGGAAATTTGTTCTAAGCAGTGTATAATATGCATATGTATCCCCCGTTCAAATTCCAGCTTGGGAGACCAAGTACTCACATAGTTAGAGGGGCATTACTTGCAGCACATACATCTGGCACTGCATATGCTTGCCGGAGTCGAAATAAAAATATGAACCGTCTAAGCACTGTGGAATTCTGATACAATTTGAATGAGCATAGTTCCATGTGAATCAGGTAAGAAATGCATCTGCTAGAGGGGCAACAGTGCTCAAAAACCTAATGTGATGGCAACCTATGATCTATCACGGATGTGACACAAATACAAGAATTCAAACAGACCAAACACTGTGTATTTACGGTGGGATTCCAACGCGCCTATTTTCGAGGCGGACCGACAAGAATTGGGGCTGTTAGAGGGGCAATGGTCTCAAGCATCAAAATCTGGCCAAAAATGGGAAAAAACGGCCCACGCCTTATGTACCGCAATTAGCTGTAATTGCCATACTTTTATCAGTGCATCCTGACAATGTGATGGATTTAGTGGCTGTGTCCATTGGCTTTTTTCAAGTCTCTGTTCTCATGACTCTAATGACTTTAATGCTTATGTAATCCACTGGAACGGCATACTTAGGTTTGAATTTCATTTGCGTGGTTTCCTTTTACAAGTACTTGTTGCACTCGTTCTTTTCATCTGATCCTTTGTATGTGCGGTTTTTCTTTCTTTATTTTTCTGGTGGGGTCACATCTGTCTTAATAAGAAGTTCTGGCATGCTCAAAAGGAAACGAAGTTGACCGGGGATGGTCAACATTTTAAAAACAGGGGAGATGAACTGTCTGGAATCCGACTATATCTAAACACCACACATTTTGCACGTTTTAGGAATAGCCTGACTACAGCGCAGGCTTATTTCTAAGAACTGGTATACAGTCTCAGTATAGCCAGTTGGGTCGTGATCACAGAGTAATGGGTACGAAGGGTAGGGAACTACCCTGAGGACTGGCAGTACTTGCCTTGAAAACCATAGAGGAATGTGTAGCCCACAAAACACTCAAGGGACTATTTCTGGTCTTATTTTCACACAATGGAATAAGCCAGAAGTACTTGTGACAAGGGCATGCAGAAATAGTCTTATTTCTGCACCAACAGGCCACACACCTTCCATGTGATAGATGTTAGGGGCCCGGGGATGCATATTCCAATGAAGTTCTGGAGTAAGCGAAGGCCAGCTGAGGCAATCTGATAGGATTGTCCTTATTCTGAAAGAGTGGAGTTGGGGAAATAAGAACCCATTCTGGGACAAGTCTCACTATGGGTATCTACAAGGAGCTAGAAGCCAGGGGAACTTGACCCGATGGTTAGTGACAATGGGAGAGAACCTGGGATGACAGGAAATAAGACGAACAATACAATATCAGTCAGCCAAGAGACTGAGGGTTTCAAACCCCTAGGCTGACCAACACTGCACAGTCGGACATCATGATGATCCTATACACTGGCCAATGGCAATACACTCATGGGAAGCCTTCCAATGGATAAACAGCTAGGGAGGGGGAACTCAGGCGATTTTACTAATTTCTGTTTTGTTCTTGGACTTGCATATGATTTTGGGGTTTGTATAAGTAGTCAGGACATTGTTTCGAGTAGGGTACAGAATCACCTGTGTACTAGTAGGCTGAACACTTGTGATTGGGCTATTTCTGGGGTTGGTGCAGTGTGTATCGTCATTGGACTTTAACATTGGGAAACCTGAGTTGGAAATAAGGATCTGGTTATTGGAAATGTCTTGGATGTGATTGAGGCTATCTAGTGTCTGGGAATTGAATCGTTTATTGTCATTGTCATTGCTCATCATCATTGTCATCATCATCGTCTATCACCATTGAATATTGTCTACTGCCATTGTTCATCGTCTCAGTCATCTGGGAAATAAGCTTTCAGAGCTTCTGTTGTCTGGAAATTGTTTATCGTTGACCTCTCTGAGGTCTCCTGCACATTGTCAAATGTCACCACCACCACCACACCCAACACTTGCTGTCTCATAAGCTGCGAAGCTTTCAAACATCTTATTTCCACTGCTTGATTATCGCTCAGGTCAACTCCTGGTGATATCTTGTAGTGAAGGTTCATCTTCCTAAGGGAAACACATACCTTCCCTTCAACCTTGTTAGGACATGTAAAGGGACTACCACTCGTCTGAATCTTGGCTGTTGCACTCTCTGATCAGCCTATTTCCAATCCCTGTCTTATTTCCATAGGCATTACTGCTTATTTCGGAAAGACTTGGGTTGTATTTGGGTGATAAATGGGTTGTTTGGGTTTAGTTTTGAGCACATTCATTCATTGTGTCTGGAGTTTACAAGGCCAAAGCCACTCTGGTCAATGCCAAAGATGAGTTCAAGCTCTACTACGATCACTAGCATGTTCCCACCCCAGAGATCAAGATAGGAGACTGAGTTTGGGTAGATACATTGGACATCGGAACAATGTGCCCATCTCCCAAATTCTCGGACAAGCGGCCTGGTCCCTTCAAGGTCCTGAAGGTCATTGGAAAGGGTACGTACAAGCTCAAGCTCCCCATGCAATACTCCCAGCTACACCCGGTCTTCCCAGTGGTAAGGCTCGAGCTCCAAACCTGACCCATTCTCTGGCCACCCTCAGAATGACAAACCACCACCCATCCTCTGGACGGATGGAGACATCCAGTGGGAAGTCAAGGAGATCCTTGAGGTGAAGGTCTACTACAACAGTCTCTGGTACATGGTGCAATGGAAGGGTTATGGGCCAGAGCACAACAAGTGGGTGAAACACTCTGACATCTTTGCTAAAGACATCATTTCTGCCTACTACTGCTGCTACCCCAACATGCCACAATGGATCACCTTGGCCACCTTCAACTCAATGTTGTTCTGGAGGTGCAATGCCCACCTGCAGTTTATACATTGGGACACCTTATTCCAAGGGGGGTGATGTCAGGGGAACCCCTGCTCCACATTCAGCTCTGTCCTCAATTCAGCTCCATCACTTCCATCACTCCCGTTGTTTCCGTGACTTCTGTCGCCTCTGTCACCCCCACTGTTCCATCACCCTTGGCTCCATCACCCTCAGCTCCCACCTCCCTCAGTCGCTTGCACTGGCATGTGTTATATGACCGGGCTCGGAATCACTGTAGATCCCTGCGGTCATGTGCTACTGGCTAGTACCTATTAGAGACTTTGCAGTGAGCCCCCAGGAGCCACCTGGTGACTCATCAAGCATGTGGTGCAGAGTGGCTACTGCATTTGGTGGTTGATCTGGTGGCTACACCAATGTGATTGGGAGTCCTCAGTACATTACTTCTACACTGTCTGTCGTGCAGTGAGCTATGTTAGAGTCTCAAGTACACTTTACTACTCTATTCAAGATTATTTCTGAGTGATTTAGGTCTCTTTTGCTCTCCTGGAGTGTGTCTGCATAGGCATGGTTGTTATATGGATGAAAGCAAAGAAAAAAAAAGGTGTTTGATGTCATATGTTCAGCCACTAAATGAGCCACCAAATGCAGTAGCCACTACACACCACATGCTGTCAGAGCCACTGGGTGGCTCCCAATGACTCACCAAAAACTCTCTATTAGTTTATAAGCTTCACCTAGTGTGGGAATTCTCATCCTTTCTTCTCTTCGGATTCCCTGTTAGGTGCATAGTATTTCTGCTCCTGTACCTTAGCATAGTGATTAATGTACTTTGGATTCCCCCGCTAGTTTCCACACCCCGTGCTGAGCTTAAGGTTGCCCTTACAATAATATCCTCCTTTTTTAATGTACTAGCTCTCAGTTAGTAAAGCAAATTCATCCCTGGTCAAATATACAAATATTTCAGCTGAAGACAGGGAGGTACATAGAGAACCCAGAAATGGGCAAGTATATAGAAAGGCATTAACTACAGTTGACTATGTAGAAGGGCCTAAAATACAGGTGAATACGGAGGCAAACCTGAAATACAGGCAAATATGTAGGCCAGCCACAAATACGGGGGAATATGCTATGTAAGTGGCCTGGGAAATACAGTTAATATGGTGAATATGGCAAAAACCAGGATTTGCTGATGTGTATGAAGGTCCCCCCTTACGTAGCAACATGGAGATAGGTAAGTAGGTAGGTAGGTAGCATTACACAGCCAGTCCAAATCACGAACTGGGCTTTCCACCTTAGCTATGAAAAATCAGCAGAGATGTTCACATCTGGGTACTGGCTGGAGTACATGATCCGTGTACTGCAACTTTTCCAAGGCAAGTTAATGAGTCAATAACATGATTGAAGTCAGTGCTTCACAGTGTTCTCAAGTCTTGACCATGAATAAATAGTGCCTCAGATATAAAGTCTTTTGTGTGGCAGGTTTGTCCTTTTGTGTTTCGCAGTGTTCATATAGTAAGTAGAGTTTAACTGACGAGTCGACTTCATGTTGTAGCCATCCAAGTGCCCATGCTTCAATATCTTTCTGATAAGCCTCAACAGTTTTTTCAGTTGCTAAAGTGAAGTCTAAAGGGGGGCAAGAAAATGGAAGCCTGGTTGCTGCAGTAAGTATGTCTCCAGCCCAATTTTTTTTCCTAAGGCCAGCCAGTTCAATGGAACTGTTTACAGCTAATGTCGGAACCTAGGGCACGAACGAAATTTTTCCATTTTGGGAAGTTTTTCATTGCACCGACTGATTCCCCCATAAGTCCCTGAGTTTTGGTCCGACCACCTCAAAACCTATACCAATCTTCCAGAATAATTCGTCTGCAATTAGTGATGTAAAGGAAAACGCGAAAATGCATTTCATTTGTCTATTTGGCACTGAGGGCTTTGTTTCTGTTCAGCACCTCCTAGGAGGGTGGGTACTTGTTCAAACACACTGAATTTTTAGGAGGGAAGACTTACATGCCTTATAAAGAGGGTAATGTAGCCAGAATTACTATTTTCTTCTCCAATGAGTCACTATTGGATCGGGAGTAATCTTTCGATCAAAATTCTTGAACTCCCCATAACTTCTTCATATGGAACCAAATTCGAAGCTGAAACTACACAGGACAACGCGTTCGATGTCCCTATGCTCGAATTGTCCTAGTTTTCTTGTCCTGCTTTTCTTGGAGGTGGTGCATCGGACAGCTCAGATTCAGAAATAGTTTTTCTATGCATATTTTTGAATAATTCGAGCATATGGCCTGGGGGGTAGGTTGAATGTGATGTCCTGTATAGTTTCAGCTTCGAATTTAGTTCCAGATTGAAGAAGTTATGAGGGGTTCAATAATTTTGATCAAAAGATTACTTCCAAGCCAATAGTGACTCAGTGGAGAAGAAAATTGTAATTTTGGCTACATCACCCTCTTTATAATGCATGTAAGTCTTCCCTCTAAAAATTCAGTGTGTTTGAACAAGTGCCCACCCTCCTAGGAGGTGCTGAACAGAAACAAAGCCCTCAGTGCCAAATGGAGAAATGAAATGCATTTTCGCGTTTTCCTTTACATCACTAATTGCGGACAATTATTCTGGAAGATTGGTATAGGTTTTGAGGTGGTCGGACCAAAACTCAGGGACTTATGAGGGAATCGGTCGGTGCAATGAAAAACTTCCCAAAACGGAAAATTTTTGTTCAGGCCCTAGGTTCCGACATTAGCTGTAAGCATGCTCACACAAGATGGGAGAGTGGGAGTGATAGGAGATATTGCAGATAAACCAGTAAGAGCATGAAGCAATGTATGTGAAGGGGCATGATTCCAGTCTCAGTGAGGAGCAGGGCGAGCAAGGATTGGAAATAGACCTTCAGAATTTGCCTGAAGAAGTCGACTTGTATCATGCAAAGCTCCTTGAAATGGATATCTTCACTGTCAGGACAGACCTTGCAGCTGTAGATGAGGTGACAATCCACTCGGTCCATGTATAAGGTCTTCTGTTCTTTTGGTGTCAAGCAACCCATAGAGTCTTCTATTCCCATAATCCTGTGCATGCAGTACCATGCTGCGCTTGCTTTTGCTTTATAGTGGTGACAGACCTGGTATTGGGGCACCCGGGCATTTATTCAAATCTGCTCGAGTTGCAACATACTATAATGTACCTCAATACATTACGACGTCATCTCACAAGGGCTATTGCTGGCCTGGGCAGTTAGCTAAAAGGGATATAATGTGTCTCGAACCATTAGAAAGGCGCTGGACAACGATCCTGGTAAAGGGTTGAAGTGAGAAGCCGCTAATGGAGCAATTGCGGAAAGTGCCTTACCATCCTGGAAACGGATTGGGGCTACTGCACATCCCTGACTAAGGGCGTATTACGAGGGATTATCCTTCTGAACCAGAGGGATCATTATTAGACATCATCTGACGTCTTCAGACCTGCCAAGAGGGGGTTGGACTTGGTCGCTCAACCGATTGACTAAGAAACCGTACTCGGGTACTAGGAAGCGGCGGCTATCACAGTTTTTCAGACAAATCACTGTAGCGGTTCAAAGTGGAACCAGTTAGGCGGATGGTTACCGAGGAGGGTAACAGGGGCTGACAAGGGAGTCGGCTAAAAGTTGACACATCAACAATATCCCATCACGAACGTTCTAAGCGATGTAGATCTTGACTCATCGCTAAGCTCGGCTCGTTGATGTTCATTATAAATCTCTCTCAATTTTACTAATCGCTTGATATCTGACAGGAGTTCACCGGTTAGCTGCCAAACCACTAGTCATATACCCTGAACCCTACTGCTCGTTTGTATCTGTCTCGTTTATATTTAGAATCTTGTAACGTATTTAAGTGGATAGTTATGGGAAGAACAGCAGTGAATCTCACCCCACCTGTTGGACGCGAAGTTACTAAGACTTCACGCTTAACCGGTAGAGTAGTCATTCATTCGGAGACACCCAGAAGCTATACCAAGTTTCGTTTGTTTTCCCTGTTTGAATATTATCTGTGTTGGATTTGGATCTTTATAAACGACGCGTGAACATATTGGATAAACGGAACGGACGCGTGGAATATAAGGAAACGGATCAGACTTGACAATTGGTTGTAATCTCGCAAGGATTAGCAATCGCGGATACTATTGGAATCGGGATTCATAAGAATCACTTGCTTTACGCATCGGAGTATCATCTCCAAACCTAGACCCACATCATACAAAACCGTTGAACATAAAATCTCGTCTGTCTATCGCGATTGCGCCTAGAACGGATTCGAGCAAGTTTATCTATACGACTTATAGACCTTTAAAGTCTTGCTTCTCAAAGAGAACTAGAGTTCAAATTGCCACAATCTATACTGGATTGGAACCCCGAACTTGCACGAGGACTATAGTGTTTGAGTTGTTGTAGTTGCAGTATCGAACCGCGTATTCATTTACAAGGTTTGTGTTGTGGTTATTTCACCGCCAGCCCCATAGTCAGCGTTTCAGTGGCCTGCAAACATATTTCTGGTGTCCGTTCGAAAGTTAGGCTTGTTACCAGTCATTATAGAAGATAGTCTCGGCGGGCACAGCCCCTCATGACATCCCAATTTGGGAACCCTGTCATGAGGGTCTGGGCGTAAGCGTGGCCCAGTAACCGTACCCTTCCCTTATCAATTTATGATCCCATTTTCCCACACTTTACGGCTCTGCCCTGCTCTGGTTTGTAGCCTGGTGTTCTGGGGGTTTTCTCATATCCATTCAGGAACTGTTTTTTTGGGTTTTCGGGGTGCTAGTGGGTTTCCTAGCGAGTCAAGTACTGTGCTAGCAGGGATCTGGGCAAGATTGGGCAGGGACGGGGTTGTCAAGTACCGGTTCCCGATCGGGATCCGACGGAAGACCGAGATACGCCTGAGAGATGAAGTGCGTATAAGCAAGACGAAGTGGTCGAGATGTAGAGAGGAAAGTATCGGAGTCCGAACGGAATACCGAACCCGTATACTGGAAGGGAAGGGGCTTGGCTTCAGCTCGTGCGCTGCGCCCTTCTCTACGCCTGGTGCCCGATTTCGGAGGAAGACTCGGAAGAGGACGGAGTCCGAGAGGAAGAGTATAGGGCAGACTAAGTCGATATTCAAACTGAAGTCTAACTACCTGACATGGCTTGTATTTATACGAGAGTAAAGTATTAGTGGGGATATAATGTAAGTACCGGAGCTTCGGAGTTCCGAGTGGATCCGTGATGGACTGAGTCGTTATGAGTCAAGTGAAGTCAAGCTGACTCGGATATCCTCGGGTTCCGGTGGCTCCGTGATGGAGAAGCATAAGGCGTAACCTAGGAGTCAGAGGGAATCATATGTAGTACGAACCAATAGGACAAGGGCGAATACAGAAAGGCAGTGTCGGATATAATCGGGATCGGAGATCGTCGGAGTCCGATGGCGTCCGAAAAGGATGTGAAGTCACGGCACGTGACAGTATCCCCCTCTTAGCGCCGAACCCTAGAGGCGCTTTAATGCCGAAGGGAATATTCGATCCGAGGTTGCCGATCCGTCGGCAATCGCGATCAGCTATATAGCTGGTCACGTGGTGCGAAAGTGAAAATTTTCTCTCTCGTCCACACACCACCATCACCACCCCGCGCCACTCGCATCTCCGCCATGCCCCAACTCCCCAACGAATCCGAAGCCGAGTTCCTTGACCGGCTTTGTGCAATGAGTGAAGACGCCGCGGAAGAGGAACTGGACGACGTCGATGCTGAGGAACGCCGCAAGGAGAGGAAACGGCGCAAGGACGAGAAGAAGGAGGCCGAGCGGATGGCGAAGGAGGCGAAGGAGGAGGCCGAGCGGAAAGCGAAGGAGGAGGAGGAGGCCGCACGGAAGGTGAAGGAGGAGCGGAAGAAGAAGAAGGAGAAGGAGAAGGCAGCAAAGGCGGCGGCGGCGAAACCGGTGTCGCAAGCCTCGGTGGCGTCGGGTTCCGGCGGCCAGTGGAAACCGAAGAAGCTCCGCAAAGCGGCGGAGATTGACGAGGGCGAGGAGGACGAAACGCCAGCTGAGAAGAAGGCGAAGCGGGACCCGGTAAGTTGGTATACCGTCGGCTCCGATGATGCTGACTTCATTATAGTGTGTACGTTGTGCGAAGATGAACACTTCGTGCGTTCTCCGGAATCCGACGGATGGCCGATCGCGTCGCGCCTGTGAGGGGTGCCACAACCACAAGGTCCGTTGTGTCTGGCCGGAAACCGACGGATCTTCTACGCCGAATTTTACTTCGGCTCTCCAAGAACTCACCGATTCGAACGACGCGGGGTTCGCGGATCTGTTCACCTCACTTTGTGAGGCGAATGGAACCCTCAACGATATCCTGAAGGCGGAACTCGTTCGGCTCCGATTGGATTTCGGAGCAGCCGGGGAAACAGAGGCGGAGAAGATCATGGCTTCCCGGGAGAAGAGGAGGACTCGGTGGCTCAAGGACGATGAAGAAGAGGACAAGGGTGAAGGGAGTTCGAAGGGGAAGTGAGTCGGGGACCGAAGGAGATCGGGGCCGAAGGGGCCCGAAAAGGACTTGTACATAGTTTCTTGGATGTAACGCGCAAAGTCGGAAAGAGTCGGGGGCCGATCGGCCCGAAATGTATAATGTTTTTCTTGGTTTTATAGTTGAGTGAAAGGAAATAAAATGAGTTAAAGGAAAACGCTCAGTAGACCTTCATTGCGTAAAAACCTTGTGAGACAACCTGCTCGGGGCCGGCGGGGCCCGAAGCTAGGGACCAGGACGGTCTGGGTATTTGGCGTGATATTCTTCCACAAGCTTGGATGCGTGCTCAAGCTCCTCAGCTTTGAGCCACTGAGTCTCGTCCGGAGTTCCGGCATAGCCGTCCCAGCGAACCAAGTACAAGAGCGGAGGCCGGCGGCGCCGATCGAGTTTGCTATCAAGGATTTCTGCAATCTCATACTCCAACTCGCCTTCGACCTCGATCGGAGGCGGCGGAGGTTGGATGCGTCCCGGGATAGTGTTCGGATGACCGAGCTCGAGTTGGGAAATGTGAAAGACAGGGTGAATTCGACGCATGTCTCGGGGAAGTTTAACGGTGAAGGAAGCGGGACCGGCTTGGCCGATAACTTCATAAGGACCGTAGAATTGCTCGGAGAACTTCTTCGTTGGCCGGGCCGATCGGAATCCTTTGGCATTGATGTAGACTTCGTCCCCAATAGAGATTTTGGGATCAACGACTCTTCGTTTATCCGCAGGACCTTGATAGCGCTTCTGAGCAGCAGCCATCTGGTCTCGGAGTTCCTGGTGAAGGGAGTCGAGGTCCGTGACGAAGTCTCGGGCCCGAGCGGAGGTGAGATCCCGCTCGGGATGGACGGTGACCGAAGGGTGATAGCCTTTGTTGGCGAAGAAGGGAGTAACGCCCGTAGTGTCGTTAGGGGTGTTGTTGTATGCGAATTCTCCGAGGGGAAGGAGCGGACACCAGTTGTCCTGCATGTAGTTGCAGTACATCCGAATGTATTGTTCCAGAGTCTGGTTGACACGCTCGGTCTGTCCGTCGGCGGAAGGATGGTAGCCGGCGGTGAAGTGGAAACGCATATCAAGCGCTTCAGCCAAGGATCGGGAGAAATGGTTAACAAACTCGGAGCCCCGGTCGGAGGTGACGTGACTCGGAACTCCGTGCTTGGAGAAGACGTGAAGGATGAATAAATGAGCCAACTCGGACGCCGTGAGTTTTCCGTGACAGGGAATGAAGAGTCCCATCTTGGAAAGGCGGTCGACAATAACAAGAATGCTGGTACAGCCTTCGGAGAGCGGTAATTGCTCGATGAAGTCCATAGAAATGGAATGCCAGGGCCGATCGGGGACCGGAAGTTGCCGAAGGAAGCCGTATGGCTTATGGTGGATGAATTTGCCACGTTTGCACGTAACACAAGCTCGGACGTAATCCTTGACAAAGGTTCGGAGTCCGGGCCATACATATTCTTGTCGCACCATGGCAAGTGTCTTGTTCTGTCCCCAATGACCAGCGAGTTTGTGATCATGTTTGTCAGAGTAACACTCTAAGTCGGAGTTCGTCGGACTCCGGAACATAGATGCGTCCATCTTGATAGAGAAGGCCATCGCGAATAACCCACCGGGGGTTGGAGGTATCGTTAAGGTGTCGGGAAGCGACGGGATCCGCGGGGAGTGCAGCTCGGATATCTGCGTGGAGTTGATTAACGTCCATAACATGCGCCGCTCGGAGAACCGGCTCGTATAAAAACGTAGCTCGGAGTGACGCGTTAAGTTGATCTTGAGTGAAGACTGGACGAAAATTATGCGGATTCGCACTGGCGTAGCCACTATCCCCCTCTTTAGGGTAGACGTCCCATCGTCTAGTGAGAGCATCGGGCTTGCCACCGAGCCGTCCCGGCCGGAACCGAAGGACGAAATTGAAGGCAGAAAGAAGCTCGGACCACCGAGCTTGCCGGCGAGTCAGGAGCTTCGTCGTAGCAAAATATTCCAAATTCTTGTGATCCGTGACCACGTCAATCGTGGGAACCGCACCCTCGAGGTACCGACGCCAGACACGGAACGCTTCAAAGATAGCAAGCAGTTCCTTGTCGTGGGTGTCGTAGTTCAGCTCGGCGGCCGAGAGGGTCCGAGAGTGGAAGGCCATCGGACGAATTTCTCCGTCGGGCGAAACAATTGAGAGGATGGCCGCAATGGCGTAGTCGGAGGCGTCGGATTCCAGAATTAACTGGGCGCCTGGGATCCAATGGGTCAGAATCGGAGCCGAAGTAAAAGCAAGTTTAAGCGTATCAAACGCTTTTTGGCACTCTGGGGACCACACCCAATGTTCGGATTTCCGCGTAAGCCGCGTCAGCGGCACCACGATGTCCGAGTAATGGGCAATGAAGCGCCGATAGAAATTGGCAAAGCCAAGGAATGACTGGACGTCCTTGACCTTTCGGGGTTCCGGCCAATCCCGAATAACCTTGACCTTGGAGTCATCCATAGAAAGTCCGTTGGGCGAGAGGATGTAGCCCAGGAATTCCACCGTTTCGACGCTGAATGCACATTTCTTGAGCGAGGCAAAAAGCCCGGCTTTCCGAAGGCGCCGAAGCACTTCGCGTACATGTTGTCGGTGTTCCGACGGATTTTCGGAATAAATGAGGATGTCGTCCAGATATACAACGACGTTGACGTCGAGGAGGTCCGAAAAGAGGTCATTCATGAATCGCTGGAAAGCAGCAGGAGCGTTGGTCAGGCCCTCAGGCATGACGAGCCACTCGAAAGAGCCGTAGCGAGTTCGGAACGTGGTTTTCCACTCATCGCCGTCGGCAATCCGAACGAGGTGATAGGCGTGCTTCAGGTCAATTTTGGTGAAGACCTTCGCACTCCGACCGGCGTCCAGAAGATCGGAAATGAGGGGAAGTGGATATCGGTCCTTCCGGGAGATGCGATTCAACGCCCGGAAATCCACGCAAAGCCGAAGTTCGCCCGATTTCTTCTTGACAAAGAGAATCGGAGCTCCGTGGGGCGACGAGGACTGTCGAATGAACCCATTGTTGAGGTTCTTGTCCAGAAATTCTCGAAGAGCCGCCAGCTCAAGCTGGGAGAGGGAATAAATGGGGCCGGGCGGTGGAGATTGCCCGTCCTCAAGTTCGATCTTGAGATCATATGGCCGATGGGGGGCTAACTTTTCTGACTCGGAAGCCGAGAAAACGTCAGCGAAGTCCTGATACTCCGTCGGAATGCCGGATAAGTCCGGTGCGGACGTGGTATCCGAAGACTTTCCTAATACCTCAGATAGGCCTAGGCGATAAAGTTGACTGCCTTTAGCGCGAAGTGCACTAGCAAAGGCAGCTGCTCCTATGAAGGAGATCGACGGGGGTTTAGCATCGACCGGAGGAGCGACAGATGGCTCCGCAATGGGAGGAATGGTGTCGGCGGAATCCGACGGATGGAGATCGACCGGAGCCGAAGGAGGAATAGCAGAGCCAGGCGAGCGGAAAAAGATTTGGCCAGATGCCCAGTCAATCAACGGATTGTGTCGGGTCAGCCAATTGTATCCAAGCACAACAGAGCAAGCGGAATCCAGAGGTGTGACGTATAATTCAACCGGAGTCGAGTCACCAGAGGGGAAAGAAACGTCCATTAGGACTTTCTCGGAAATCATTGTTCCCGGAGATCCATCGAAGAGACGGAGACCGAGCGGAGGAATCGGAACACGAGTGAGATTATTGGTGGTACAGAGGACAGGGTCTATGAAACAATCGGACGAACCAGAGTCGACAAGGGCTCGGAAGTCCGACTGAATCTGCGGAGATCGTAAATGGGGCATAAAGATTTCGGATCGGAAAGGGCAGAGGCATTAAGTCGTAAGAAGGATTCCGCGCGATCGAGAATATTTTCACGACCCTCGGGTCGCACGGAGTTCCGAGAGTCGCTACTCAGTTTCCCGACTGTGCAGCGGGAGCCGGAGCCGACGCGGCCGAATCGGTAGTGGCAGCGCGTCCAGCCGCGGGTTTCTTCTTAGGACATTCAGTTGCTGCGATGTCCCTTACCTCCGCAAAGCAAGCAGAGGTTTTCGGCGAGCCGACGGGCTTTCTCGGCGGGAAGCAATTTGCCGTCCGAACCAAGGACCTTGGCGTACGGTTTTTTCCGAAGTCGAAGGAGACGAAGTTTGAGCGGAGGATCCACCGGAGTTCCCTCCGTTCCCCCCGCCGCCCTTTTTTCTTCTTCTTCTTGGAATCACCGGCTTGCGCCGTGGTAGAATCATTGGACGTGGATTTGTCGTTGCCCGAGGATTTTGCCGAAGATTGGGGATTCCGGGCCCGACGGAGTTCCTGCTCACGTTGCCATTCCCAATGGGAGGCATCGATGGATTGAGCCGAAACCTTCAAGACGTCGAGCGAACTCGGTTTACCGCCGGGGAGATCGCGCATCTTGATCTGAATGCGTTCAGGAAGCCCATCGTAAAAGACCTTCCGGAGAGCGATGGAGTTCCAGCCCGTAAGCTGGGAAAGCTTATTGAAACGGACCAGATACTTCTGGATGTGTTGTTTCTCGCCCATCCGGAGAGCGACAATCTCGTTCTCGGCCTCCTGTCGGGGATCGTAGGTGCCGAAGTTGAGCTGAAGCTCGGAAACGAAAGCGTCGTAGTTGTCGAGCCAGGTCGGGACATTCTCGGGGTCCGGGTCGACAATGGAAGGTTCAAACCAACCAAGGGCGTCACCAGTCAGATAGGAGATCATGTAATTGACCTTCTGGTGATCCCGGACGAATGCCGAGGGGCGATCCTTGAAATTGAGGATGCCCTGGAAAAGGAAGGTGCGGAGCTTTTCGGGATCCTTCCCATCGAAGGTGTCGGGGTCCCGGACTCGGGCCCGAGACTTTTCCGAGGAGGGAGAATCTCGGTTTTTAAGCGCGTCTCCGATACCTTGCCCAATGACCTGGGACATTGCGCGCATGAAGTCCGAAGAGGACCATTCATTGGGAGGTCGCGGACTCCGAGGGGGGCCCGAACCTTCACCTCCACCTCCACCTCCACCTCCATTGCCACCATCGCCACCGCCCCCACCTCCGCCGGCGCGCGGATTATCCACGGGTACCCCTTGATCATTAAGGAAGGGATTGTAGCTGGCAGATCGACCTCGGCGCTGGTTCGGTGAACGAGAACCACCACCAGATCCTTGTGAACCTGGAGTTTCTCCGGAAATCGGAACTTCCTCGGTGGCCGGTTCTTCGTCGGGGACCGGCTCGTCGATATCGATCAGGCTACCTTGACGCATTCGGCGTCCGCCGGACTGCGAGATGGATTCATGAGGGGCCACACCTGACTGGGTGTGGGCCGTTTCGGTTGCGGTTTGGGTTGCGGTGGACATAACGCCAACAATGTGCGCTCCTTGACGGGTGCGGTATGCTGATTGTATGTCGTTACTAGCGGAATTCCGAAGAGCTGCGCTGTAGTTTTGGCGGTTGAGGAGCTGAGACCGAACTTGTTGATCACGAAGTCGGTTCTGCTCGGCAATCTCGGGAGGAGTGATGGTTGTGGTGAAGCGTGCAAGACGCTGAAGGGATCGTTCGTTTCGTAGTCTGATTTGTTCTTCAGCAGAGAGCGGAAGTGACATAAACGAGGAAAGGCGTAAGAAGAGTGAGTTTGAATATACTGTCAAGTACCGGTTCCCGATCGGGATCCGACGGAAGACCGAGATACGCCTGAGAGATGAAGTGCGTATAAGCAAGACGAAGTGGTCGAGATGTAGAGAGGAAAGTATCGGAGTCCGAACGGAATACCGAACCCGTATACTGGAAGGGAAGGGGCTTGGCTTCAGCTCGTGCGCTGCGCCCTTCTCTACGCCTGGTGCCCGATTTCGGAGGAAGACTCGGAAGAGGACGGAGTCCGAGAGGAAGAGTATAGGGCAGACTAAGTCGATATTCAAACTGAAGTCTAACTACCGACATGGCTTGTATTTATACGAGAGTAAAGTATTAGTGGGGATATAATGTAAGTACCGGAGCTTCGGAGTTCCGAGTGGATCCGTGATGGACTGAGTCGTTATGAGTCAAGTGAAGTCAAGCTGACTCGGATATCCTCGGGTTCCGGTGGCTCCGTGATGGAGAAGCATAAGGCGTAACCTAGGAGTCAGAGGGAATCATATGTAGTACGAACCAATAGGACAAGGGCGAATACAGAAAGGCAGTGTCGGATATAATCGGGATCGGAGATCGTCGGAGTCCGATGGCGTCCGAAAAGGATGTGAAGTCACGGCACGTGACAGGGGTTCGCCGATGCCCTGTATCAAGAGATAGGGACCAGCCACCTCTGCGGCCCGAGTTTCTGGTTCATTGTGGGCTCCAAATGGGGTATGAGTGATTTATACAGTGAGGAGACACAGTCTAGAAGGCTTTCTAGGCGAATCTGTTGTGTGTAGCAGGAGGGAAGAGAGTATTCACGACTTTCCAGAGCAGGGCAGAGCCGTAAAGTGTGGGAAAATGGGATCATAAATTGATAAGGGAAGGGTATGGTTAATGGGCCGCGCTTACGCCCAGACCCTCATGACAGGGTTCCCAAATTGGGATGTCATGAGGGGCTGTGCCCGCCGAGACTATATAGAAGAGGGACTATTGACGAGCAAGCAAAGTAATAGTTACTATAATGGCTGGTGGCACTTAGCCATAACCGAAGAGATGCAAAATTTAAACTCTGACCATACCATATTTGGATATATCTCCGGCAGAGAACATTGCAGAGTTCCATCCTCTGGCCCTCAAGAACTGCAAGAACTGTTTTGAAGGCATTAAAGATTACAACTGGGTCTCATTTGATTTTATGAAGATTTTACCAAAGGTGTAAGGCATCCAAATGGACAAACTAATGTTGCATCTGCAGACACAGCAATATTGGTGTCCAGATGGCTGTTGTTCCACTCCAATTAGGTTAGTGGAGGTCTACCGGCTATAAAATGGTGCTGAAAGGTATTCTGACTAATCTCAAAGGCAACATTCTGTAAAATCTGACATAGGGGCTTTCCCAATATGGTATGGTCAGAATTTGAAAATCTCATCTGTCAACTTATGGCTAAGTGCCACCAGCCGTTATAGCAAACAATACCTGCTCGCTTGTCACTGTCCCCATGCCATAACGGCTGGTAATGAGCCTACATATTCGAAAGTGCATGCCAACATATATTTCTTCAGTTTTCACGATCAGAGTGTTTTCTCCGAGGTTGAACATGGGATTTGCAGGTGCGGGGGCCAAAGATCATGATGATTATTTTAATCATGTTCACCATGATAAAGTTCAGCAAGCACCATACATTGAGCATGTTCAGTCTGTGCTGCAATCCCTTGGTCAGGAGAGAGATGAGAAGGATGTCATCAGCTTGAGCCAGATTGCGATTTGAATACCAGAAATAGTGGGGTCATCCGCATCGTGGAACATGATAAGATCAGCCATGAAGAGATTCCACAGGACTGGAGAGGCAGGGTCACCGGTAAGTAGGCCAATAAATGCCTTGAACTTGGCAGAGTTATGATCTCCATGCCGGATGTAGTATTCCATTTTCTGACAGAGCATGCACAGCCAGTCAAATAACGTGCCTCCCATCCCATGTGTAGGAGTTTCAACCAGAGAGTCGGATGATCCATGGAAGGGAAAGGGGTTGCATCTACTGCTGCAGCATAGAGAGTGAGTCCTTTTGCCTGCACCCTGATGAGCCGGCAATGTGTTCAGTGGTGAAATCAGCAGAAACAGGCTGATTTTGCGATTTTCTGAATATTTGCAGGAGTAGGTTGAAATGCCGAGGAGTTCACGCTTGATGGTAAGCGCGTGCACTGCTATGTGGCATGTCGAGAAGGAGACATGTTGGAAGGAAATGGGAACACATTTTTTCTGAACAATGGTTTCTATGTGAACAATAGCTGTTTGTGATTGGCTGTGCGGCCCAAACAGAGTAGGTATAAAGCTCAATGTAAACTCAATAGAAAAGAAGAAATACACCCCCCACTTTCACCCCACCTCTGGTTTTTGGTTTCTTTTGTTTGGACAGTCAAAGCATCCTCAAGACTCAATCCCAGCACCCTGCACGGCCTATGGAATGTCGCCCTGAAATGGGTAGACCTGGCGCAGGATCGTACTGGTTGTCACCGGCAATGTCGGTGGCAGTCCTTATGTTTTTGTTACAGTTGGTTTGGATGGACAAGATGGTTTGGGTTGCAATGGGTTTCTGGTTTTGGTTTTGGTTCGGTGACACAGAGGTAGAAAGATTGATCAGGTGGATTCAATGGCGAGGGAGGAAGGAGAATCGGTAGAAGGAGATTTTGACCGTGTTCATCACACTCGGCGGCACGCTGGCCGCACTGCCACACAAACTTTATCAAACACACTTGCTACACCAGACCAGTTCAATGTCATTCGACTGGATTGCAGCACACATATATTTTGTGTGGAGCCACAATCTCACTGCGCATATTGGTTTGGTTGTGTGTGTGGTTGGCGGATGGATTTCTGCTTTCATACATGCACATCAACCATGCGCTTCAACCCATTCTTTGATACATCTTAGGATGAAGGGATTGTTATTGGTGCAATAGCCCTCTCTGAATCCATTGAGGAATACAGAGGAATATGTATCCGGCTTTACATATGTATTGCTGTGTATTGCTACGTAAGGATACGGCAGAAATCAGAGTTTGCTGATGGAGTCGTTGAATTCAGCATCGTTCCAGCCTGCTTTGGGCCACTGCAATGGTTCTCGCATTCCTAAGCTGCCGTATCCATTCAGCAGCAGCAAGACCACCAGAAACATACTTGGGCACCTCAGATCGTCTGTGATCTGAGGTCAGGATCTTCCTCTCGTGGCTTCATCTTTGCCTTGTCAATCACAGCCTAGTCAAGCCGGTGGAATGCGATGGTTGGACAACGTGGAGAGCAGTGTGGACCTTCTGCACCCTGAATCAAACCGTTCTGAGTTTACTAGTACCTGTAATACGGAAAAGTAGACTGACCGGAGAATGATATCTATACCATTGGCCAACCATTATCATATCCAATAGACCCTCCTGTTTTTGGTTGCCCCACAGCGCGAGCGCCTGCCAATAGTCGGCTCATTTGTACGTAATGGGATTGGCGAGACATGTCAAGTACTTAGTCGCCAAAGATTGAATCCAGTATAGGTTCCACTTGTGCTTGCCCATAGTCTTTGTCCGATAGAAAAGTTTCGGAAGCCTTTTTGAGCTGAAGAAGCTGCTCTTCTGTCGGAGTGGTCATTCTGCGAGATATGAAAGAAAAATTAGACAGGCAGCTGTGCACGTCAAGAAGTTGTTCTGCCTGATGCGCACCTCGGTCAATTTGCACGCTCAGAAAATCAGTTGGAATTGTCAGAATTGTCATGCGAAATTTAGCAGAAAAATTAAATAATTGATTGTCACTGACAGTTATTTGTTAGTCAGCTGACAATTAAATTGTCATGTCAGCGGACCCTACCGTGCTTAGTCTTTGCTTTTGCCCGCATTGCAGGTTGATTAGCTCCAGATAACCTATCCACCTTCCTGCCAGCACATCTTTCCCCACCATTTCAACAGCGATTCACCGAGTCCTCGCCCTAGTCGCCCCAGATATAGTGATCACGCCCAGATCATCCCAGAGCATTTGCGCCCCGAGTCACAACGATACCTGCAGTCTCAGCATCATTCCAACTTGCCTCAGCATGTACTCCAGTCAAATTTGCTACTTTTCCGATCTTCTGAGTCGTTGAACGCTTTCCCAATGCCTCAGAGTCGTTTGGACCTGGTCCTGAGCCACGTCGCAACACCTAGTTCGTCCTTGCTGCAGCAATTCCCCGATGAAGAAGAGGGAAATACCCTAGGTTTGGTTCGAGATAGGGATACGAAGTGGAGGTCCATACGTGCATACATAGATGATCAGACGGGTCCGTTAGAAAGAGTAATGGAGGGATGTATGTATAAATGAAAAATATGTATGAGATGGAAATCGTACGAGCAGCGTAACTGTATACGCCCAAGGGTTTATAGGCAAAACCTGGGTATGGGTGCAGCAACAGCGGAAGGTACAGAACATAAATGTTCTATATCTATTCTGTGGTACGGCATTGTTTCCTTGAGTTGATTCGGAGATTGTCGGGTTCCCTGCACGAAGCACGACCGAAATAACTGTTGACAGCTGGAGCGAATCCAGCCGAAAAAGAGCCGATATGAGATCCTAAGAGTAGGAGTACCAAGTTGAGATGTAAAGCGAAGCTATCGAATTATTCATTGACGCGTCTTGAAGGTGTCTGCACACCCGCTGTGGTGGCAAGAGGCAAGCAAGAAGGTGGTCAAATTGATGCGCAAACAAATTACATAATCTATCACCCGGCGCGCCTGTACTCGAAGGCCGCCGGGGCTGCACTACATAATGAAATGTGTATGGCTAGCCCATGTCAAGGCAAAATCCAGGTTCCCTCCCGACTAGCTTTTCCGTCCACCCAGGGTATGTGATTGATCGCAATGGCTCAGTCTCGGAGAAGCAAAAGAAGCGAGGGGACCGCCCACCAACGGTCCCCAGCGCCGGCCCGCAACGGCACTTTTCAATACCAGACCTACAACCCCTGAATATTTGAATCAACCAATCATTTGGTCACCTGTCAGAGGAAGGTACGTAGTTGTAAGTAAAATAAAATGTTGGTTAAATACTCCCTGAAACCAAGCGCCTAGGGATGCCGAAACGAAAGGTATATGAATGATGCTCGGGGTCTGCCCGAGGCTTGCCTTGGGTCCGTATTCGCAAAAACCCCGCTCGTGATCGTGCGGGTAGAGCATGTGACTGTATTATTCGGCAATAGGCGCCGGCAAAGCGCCCTTCATTCGCATAGTACTGTTCCATTTCGTTCAATTCGTATGGCACTTTGGCGTGTGACATCAAATACGAAATGATCCTTTCGTATGCAGGCTTTCGCCCTGTGTGACTTACGAAATTTTTCGTATAAAACTGCCCCGCAGGGCCACTCTTTTTTTTTTTTTTTTTTTTTTTTTTTTTTTTTTTTTTGGAGCGTTTAAAATACAACTCAGTCTGCAAAGCATTCCCAGCGTATCTGCTGGTTGAATTGGAATTTACCAATAAAGCCGGGAAAGTGTCCAGGAGGAAATGCCGTTACGCACAGGTTTCAAGCCTTTGTGTGGGACTCTGGCCGTTAAGTTAACCAACTCCGTTATTTCGAGTAATGGGCCGTATACCCACTAAAAACCCCTCTGATCTTGTCCAATCATCTGGCAGGGAATCTTCGTCAAGGAGTGCACCACTCCAGGTATCAAGCACCAGTTGCTTTTTGATTCCAAGGGAACCAAAGCGCGCTCGATTGGTGAGCAATTTGTCTCGTTTCAAGGCAGTGTTCATGATCGTCACCCACCAGTTATGTATTTCAGCCTCTGATGCTGCTCTGTGTGTCTCAAACACTCTTTCATTTCTCAAGTCCCAGATTAGCTTCATTGATGTCGAAACAAGTATTGTGAAAAAGCGATTCTGGGCTGGCATAGATTTACCTCGGGGCGATTTAAATCTGGCAAGCCCGCAGCCAAGGAGAAGTCCCCAATTCAGCTTTGGCCAGGTGGGATATCTGAACTTCCAAAGGATCTCTGTCAGTCGCCACACCTGTTGCTGACCAGGAGTGTTACATTCCAACATGATGTGCTCAAGCGACTCTAGTGCTTGGCATGTTGAGCATTGACCAAAGATTTCAAGGGTATGTATGTGATCCCAGAATGAACCAACGTGGTAAATATTATGCGTACTTTTCCATAGGAAGTTTCGTGTCAGTCTGTGAATATTTTGAGACCTAATTGAGGTCCAAATGGCGCCGTTGGTTGGCTGATATCTAAATGTTTCTTTGATGCAGCAGCGGATACGATCTAGATTGTATGTTGCTGACTTTCGTGTGGGTTCATCCTTCAAAGAAATGATTATTTTCGTAAACAGACGTTGGCTACCTTGGTGTAACAGGATTCCTGGGTTGGTAAACATGATGTCTGGTTGTATATCCAAAGATATTAGAGTAGGGGTCAGCGTAAATAGTTGTACTGCTGGGTTATTTTCCACCTTCTTGAAGCATATCCTCCCGGTTCTCTCTTGCATGGTGGATACAACCGATCTTATCAGGTTGTAATCTCGGTACAGTGGGTTGTTTTCGTGTTCCATGCGATTAGTAACAAGTGCTTTGCCTAAAAAACTTGAGCAGCAGTATACAGTGAGTGGGCAATCCAGGGGAAGTTCTCGTATAATATATAAAAGGCCTCCGAGGATCGCAGTGTTGAATGATGGCTGGACCTTTATATCAAGGATGGAGAGTAGCAGCGAGTGTTTTATTTCAACATCCGGGTCCTCCTTTGTCCGGACGAGTAACACAACCTTCATCTCCGCGTTGGCCTGGCCTGGATGTTTAATTTTAGCATGGAGATACACATCATGGTTGATGGAATTGGGTTGACGCAGCCTGTATCTTTTGATCGGAAGTTGAGTTGTATGGTCCTCAGAAGCAAATATTTGGAAGCCGTGCGAGAGGTCTGTCAGTCGGAAGTTTGGATCAAAAATCAATTCTGTATCTTGTCCTTCGTGATCATTGTCGTTCCTTGACTTCTCTTGCTCAGATAAGGCAAGCTCATCACACAGATCACGGTTCTCAATCATGGGATTCCACTTCGACTGTATGCATTCCAACAGTATCTTGGCGGCCTCAATGCATTCTCCTGGGTTCTGGCAACCGTACTCGACTCAGTCTCGTTTACATTGGGGGCATCCACAGTTTCTGCGTCCAATACCGGAGGGGTTTACGAGGTGTGGATGTCTTGACAGGGTGGTTTTATGCCCTGCAATCTTTACAGTGTCTGCTAGATTTCGCACCTGATGGTTTTGCAGTAAGCATTTCACCGCATCTTTCCTGCGGATTTTCTCAAATTTCGGTCCAATGAGCGCTATATGGTTCCATATAGGCATTTGGAGTTGGATATCTCTCGATATTGAGAGGGCCGTAAATTCCAGGTGGTAGTTTTTGGCTGCTTGTAGCATGCGCTGGATGTCATACGCTGTAGTAGGAGGATCGGGTTGACTTAGACAGTTCCCCATGGAGTATCTTAGCTAATCCATCCCTTCTTGTCTGCTACCGCCAGGTCCACTCTTTGAGGCTGCCAGTCCTGGCGTCTCCAACGCTAATGGCTCTTTTCTCCACAGAGGAATATGGGTATTTTGCAAGAAGATGTTGTACACTGATCCGTGTTTACTTATGGGTTGGCTTGCATTCCAACGATGGAAAATGGTGTGCTCAGCGAAAAAAGGCCAGTTTGCTCGGTCATCTCCGGTTCGCACAAATTCTTTCAGATTCCATAGGTCGATTGCCTCATTCCTTGAATGTATATCCAAAATTTGCTTCCCGCCCTGGTCTAACGGAAGGCACATGGTGTCATGAGCTATGCGGGGTTTCTTTCCTTCCCAGAGAAAATTATCTCGCATTCTAATCATAGTTTTTTCAATTTCTTTAGGCATGCCCTGTACCCGGGTCAAGTACTGTGTCCTGCCGCCAATACTCATGTTTATAACGTGTCTTCAGCCTTCCAAAGTAGGCTTTTGTGTGTTCCATTGAATCAAGTCCCTCGAGATCTTTTCAATTACCTCAGGCCAGGGCGTCAAATATGGTGCATCATTTCCGACCCATGCTCCGAGGACCCGGCAGGTTTGCTGATCTGATATAATCTTGAGGTCGCCAGGGATCTGTGTTGATGTTGGGCTTATTTTGCGATTCAGGACAACTTGCTCTCGGTATTCTGGAGAGCCGAACGGTAAAATAATTGTCTTGTTTGTATTAAATTTTGCGGTTGATGCTGTACACCATAGATCGAGAACTTGCCAGAGTGTCGACCACGAATCTGTGCTTGCCAAGTATATAGTTGTGTCGTCGGCGAAGAGGGAGACCAATAATCTGCGGTCAGTTCCGGGCACTTTTATCCCGGTGAGGTCAGAATTTCGTAGCATACAGGCTAGCGGTTCAATGGCTAGATTGAAAAGAAGGCAGGAGAGGGGGTCACCTTGTCGAACACCTCGGATGACAACAAAGGGTTTACTCATTTCACCCTTGACCATCACTCGAGTTCGAGCCTCAGTGTACAATATTTTCATTAGGTTGCGGAATTTATCCGGAAATCGCATGTGCTCCAGGACCGCTAGCAGGTAGTCATGATCGATTCTATCATACGCCTTTTCCTGATCAAGAGCAACCACAATTCCGTTCTCTTCAACTGCATCAGCATAGTCCAGTAGGTGTTTGAGTTGTTTTACTTGGTCCTCAATTTTACGTCCTTTCATGAATCCTGCTTGATCACGGTGTATGATTTCAGGGGCGACCTCAGCAAGTCTCAGTGAGTGGGCCTTTGTTAATAATTTATAGTCTACATTTAGCAATGTGATTGGGCCACCTGCGCTCGATCTCCTTTCTTGTATATAGGACACATCCAACCAGTGTTGAAGTCGGTACCTGGGACTATTCCATAGGTCTCGATGTCTGTGAACAGGGCCTCGAGAAATTCCAAGATATCTAGGGTATTGTCTGGTTCGTTTCTGAATTCAATTTCTAACCACTTGTAGAATTCATACGGCAGTCCGTCTATTCCAGGAGCGGAGCCATTTTTTGATATTCTCAAAGCGATTTTCAGCTCTAAGGCAAGTAGCTTCTGGTTCAGCAAGTCATGCTGCTCTCTATTCAGATGTGCATCGCACTGCTCAAGAACGATTGATGTTGCAAGGAGCTTTGCATACGTATCGGGCATGTCCTTCTGCTGTACACTGTCATGGTAGTTTCGCGCGATCTCAGCCATTAATTTTGGCCGAGACTCGTATTGGGGTGTGGTGGCAGACAAGTCTGGTTTCATAAATTCGTGGATGGTTTCCTTCAAGTGGTAACCCACCGCAGTACGTGTCCAGAAACGGCTATGTAAAGTTTCTCCCTCAACATCATATCGGGTTTGCGAAAGGTCTTGCTTCTGTTGTGCACGAACTCGGAGTGTATCATTGATTTTCTTTTCCAGGATGTATGCCGTGAGGTTTCGATCGTCGGCAGGCACCCCGCAGGGCCGCTCGGAGCGAATTTTTTGTGTTAAATTGGTGAGAACCTTTCGTATTGAGCCCTTGTGACCCTGTGACCTACAAAATATTTCGTAGATTTTTGGGCTTGTGACCTGTGACCATACGAATTGAAGGAAATCGGACAGTAAAGTCCTAATAAAAACATCTATAAAATATGTTCGTCAGTGAGCTGTAGAAAAAGGGAAAAATAAAAAGATGATAGAGAATAGAGAAACCGTTTGGTATAGGTGATAATCCGAATAAAAAGCGAAAAACAACGACATTGTTGGTGGAGTGGTCAAGATGCCCAGATGTCGCGTTTCCACGCTTCGGTCATCCATCCCCTCCGCACCGAGTCGACCTACAACACTCCCGAGTTTTTTCCGATCATCTAACATTCGTTCATCTCAGGCTATGAATCCGATATCTCCCAGTCGGCTCCTATCACAGAACTCTCTCCTGAAAATTGAAATCTGTACGTTCGGGTGTCGACCTTGCCAACCTTGGCTTACACTGTTCAACATACCTTCGTTCTTGCTTGGGGAACATTGAAAGTTTTTGGTCCACCATTTTTTCCGCCGGCATCTGCTTGGAAAACTGTCTGTCATCTCAACTACCCTTACCTCGGCAACCCCGCTCGGTGACCTATTCTGGAAGGCCGCGGGCTATGTTGCATGTCTGTCAATGCCTCAGTCTTCCACCTAGTCTTTAAATTCTTGCCAGGAGACATTACCTGTTTTGACTGTTCTTTTCTTTCCTAGAACGAACCTGCAACCCAACAAAATATTCCGACCTTCCGGCAACTTCGCTGATGTTGGTTATGGCCAGGATCTACTTGAAAACTGGCCCTGGGGTTCGCATTTCCTTGATTTCCCCCTTTGCAACCGGTATATCAGGTTCACGCTACCCTCGCGGTATGGCCCAAAGCAGCTGAAGTGTAGCTGAGTACACTTTGTCCGAGTTCTTACCTGCGCAGCACGGATTGAGCGAAGTAAAAGAAAATGCATCCGGTGCGGAGTGGGGTCTGTATGACCAACAAGCGATTTTGTTGATCCAACTGACGGGAGGGTTGAACTTTGGGGGAACAAAAGCTTATCCCAAAACATCCCAAAACGTGTTTTCGCCCACATCTGCATTCGGACACGAGGAGTCGAACCCCGCACTACCTCTGCAAATTCAAAGACCGGCACTTGGAGAGGCGGTGTACCGTACACCTTGTCCGAGTTCCTTTCTGCCTGACCAGCACGGATTAAGCGACCATAAATTAGGTAAATAAACGCAGGTGCGCTCGTGTCCGGCGGGCCGAATCGCTGTTCGAATGCGTCCCGAGCTTGAACGTTGATCCAAATCGAATTCCTGATACCGCGGCACAGTATTTGGAAAACCAAACCAAAAGCTGCTCACCAACCGCCCAGCCACCCAAAAAAACCTAAGCAGAAGTCGACATTCGGACAAAGGGATTCGAACCCGCAAACCATCCCGGCGCCCACCCAACCCGGGAAGGCGGTGTACCATGCACCATGTCCGAGGCCACTTTCTACATATGCGACACAGCTCAGGTAAAAAATTGCGTCGATTCAATTGGGAGCCATGTGCGAAAGAAGTTACAAGTAGGTCGGTCGGTTGATTCCGAATTAAGCCTGCCTCATGGTCGAACTTTGTGAGCGCAAAATCAGAAGCGACCTAGCCAGTAGCACCACCCGAGCCTGCATAAAAAAACAAGCCAGCCAAAGTGGACATTCGGACATAGGGAGTCGAACCCCGATCGGCCTCTCAATTCATACTTAATTTAGGAGGGCGGTGTACCATAAACCATGTCAGAGTTGCTTCCTACATATGCAACATGGGTATGTAGAGTGAAACAAATTGGGCAGGGTCGATTCAATTGGGGGCGGCATGAGGTTGGGTGATTGGTTGGTTGGTTCGGAATAAATACTGAGCCGTGGATGTGGCCTTGTGAGCACAAACACTTTGAGCCTGCACACAAAAAGAGCTCGCGTTTCAACTCGGACACGGGGAGTCGAACCCCGATCTGCCTCTGCCGATTCATTCAAATTGGAACTGGAGAGGCGGTGAACCGTACACCATATCCGAGATATCAGGTATCTTTCTACCCGACCAGCATAACATTATCTTCAAGCGCGCTTGAAATTGCAGGTTCGGCCTTGTTCAAACCACCGCGATAACGAACGTAGATCTAGATAACAGAAGATAACGTAGATCCGATCCCCTCCGATCCGCAACCGATTGGCCACGCTTGATCGCTTGATGCATGTATCATGATCGGCACAAGGCTTTGCCGCGGCGCACAAATTGAAAGAGTCGAGTAACTCCACAACGTGCTGGGGATGGGAGCAGTGGTCAGGAGGAATTGAGATTTAATTTGAGAGGTGGAACGGAACGGAATACGAAATACAGGGCAGTGGTACATACTTTACTACTTACGGTTCGGGTGCGATCTGATTAATAGCGAGACAAAGAGGGAGGCAGGGTGGTCCATGCCGATATGTATGGAATGGAAGTCATGTTTCGGGGGAGATAATGGAGGGGAGGGTAGCGACAGCGAGGGTATGGTGTGCAGCGCAAAAAACGAAAGTATGGGGAGGTGTGATAACGTTAACCAAGAGAATGGGTTCTAGGTGGGTGGATCAGCGTCGGATTGTTCGTTATGGCACGGCGCGGATGGGGGCGGTGGGGGCGGCACCCTACGGGATGATCCCGTCGAACTCGCCCTCCTGCACGCGAATCTCGACGACCTCGACCTCATAGTCCGTGAGCGCCGAGTTGGTCGAGGAGACGGAGGTGGAGATGAACCCCGTCGAGTTGGGCGGCGAGGTCGAGGCGAGGTCTGTTAAAGCAAGTGTGAGTAGGGAGCCTCGGGAGAAGTATAACAGTGATGTGGCTGACATCGATCCTTGATGTACGGCGGGACGAATAGATCCTAATTAAAGTGTTGATTTAGTCGCTGGATGAAAGAAAGAAAGTAAGAGGCGCAACGCACCTGGTTCCACACAAAGCCCTGGCTGCGCTGGATGGTCAGAATGGGCCGCAGGGTGTACACCCGCTCCCGCTGATGCGACTGCTTCTTGGTGTGGGGCCGGCGTTTCGGCGACGGCGGGACTGGGTCCACTGCGCGCTGCTTGCCCTTCGTCTGCGCCTGCGGCGGCGGGGGGCTCGGGCTGCTGGCCGGCTCGTCGCCCGCGCCTGCACCCGTCCCCTCGGCATCGACGTCCATCTCCATGTCGTGCGCTACCCCCGTCCCCGACGTCCGCCCCACCCACACCCGCCCCGTCCCCAGCTACACGGCTATCCCGGATGTCACCGGAATTCTATGGTTCCGGTGATCATTGGAATCCACTGAGCGTCCGCTGGATTCCAATGAATATACTCCCCTTCGAAATTCATTGGATTGGCTCTTGAAACTCAGTGGGGCTCCCTTCTATGTCTTGTGAGGGAGACTTTGGTTCAGAGGAGGCTCAGAATATATTAAATATATATATATATTGAATTTTAGGCTGTTTTTAGCCCGACCGTCGACAGTACACAGGTAAATTATTGTTCGGGAAGGTGGTCAGGTATTCAATGATAGCATAGTGTATATTCAAGTGGCTTTATATTCGCTAACAGCGCTAACAGCTCGCGCCGGCTCTCCTTCTACACCGGCCGGAAAAATGGTGACACTATCTAGGCGCAGAGTCCTTGAGGAATGAAAATGTAACGTGAGTGGGAGGGAGCAGCAACGATGAAGTGTGAAGTATGAGACGCACCTCGACTCGAATCCGGTCGAGCTTGATCGAAGGGGGACGTAAACGGAGCGCTTCCGAGTCTTGACTCTTGACGCGTGACGGCCTTGCAGTCTAGAATAGCTTGGCTTGAGGGGCAAGGGCACGAGCGGCGTGGGGCAGGAGCTATGTGGAAGGAACAGAGAGGGATATATGAGGGGACGAAGGAAGAGGGAACCGACAGAAAACATCAACATCACGCCACAAAGACCACGTGGAGTGCACGGACCGGCGGAGTTTGAATGACTTCGCACATTTGCCTCGCTCGGCCTTTGCTCCGCTCTTCTCTTTTCACTCTCACTGGCCAGCTGCCAGGCCAAACAAGTGTTTGCTCAACGTCACATAGACCTCGATGTCCCGTTCCATTGATCTGATTATTAGATACACGAGTACGACTTTTGTTTGGGCACTTGGACTTAGCGCATATAGTACTATCAAGTCAGTGTGAAAGGATATCAATTTAAAAACAATTTAAAAAGGCTTCCTTATTACTGTTGAGCCGCTATGATTCCTAAAAATAATTTTACGCTGTGGCCGGTGGTCAAGGAGCCTCCAAAGCCTTCCAGTGACAGTCGGGGGGTGGCCGTTTAATGCTGTGGGCCAGTCTTCGAAATATGAGCTCCGGCCGATTGGATTCCACTAATTCGTATATTGATTGGCGTCCAGTCGTCAGACCACAGAAATCCTAACGAAAAATCATTGGATTCCGATGATTGCCGGAACCTATAGAATTCCGGTGACATCCGGGATAGCCGTGTAGATGCCCGCCGTCCTCCACGCCCGAGTCACCCTCCCCGCCGTCGTCGTCCGACCCGTCCGAGCCGCTCTCGCTGAACGAGTCCTCGTCCTCGTCGTAGTCCTCGTCGCGTGGATCTACTCGTAGCACGCCCACGTCGGCGGAGACGGCAATCTGCGCTTTGATGATGCGCGTCATGCCGCTATCAGCGCTTCGGCACCACTTGCCGCCGGGATCCTTAAGCGCCGAATGCGATCTCTTCGAACGAAACTGGTGGGCTGTGAAGCAGCCACCGCGTTGTTGAACGTTAATTCTACATTCGGGAGACATGAGGCCGGCGCGCGGCGGACAGCAACCGCCAGCTCGGGCTCAATTGGCTGTAAGTACCCGCCCCCGCCGCGCCGCGCGCGCACTTCCTCTGGCGTCCTGGGATCTTCCGAGGCTTACTCAACGATTCCAATCTCAAGCACAGTGAATAGGAGCTAGCGACATCCCCCGTCAGGGATATGGAAGACTGGAAAAAATCTTGAAGGGTAAGAAACCGGTACGAAGTCATGCTCTTTTGACTAACTCTGCATACTAACCATTCCCAGTGCTACGATTTCTGCTCTTTAACAAAGAACAAACTTATGCGCGGCGTGCCAAGTGTTATTGAGGTGCCTAGATCGTAGACTATCCTGCATCCTCGCCCTCGCACCGAGGCGAAGCGGCGCGGGGTGCACGCGCGCCATCCGGGTTTTAACGACAGCAGGGGGTGATTGTGGGACGCCGTCGTCGACCCCGATGAGTAATCAACGCGAAGAGGGCGCAGAGCCGCGTCCATCCGATGGAAGGATGAGGAGCCGAAGAGGGAGGTCAGGGAAGTTACACTGGTGCTTGAGCTCGTTCCTAACACGGACGCGGCGCCTCCCCATCCCGAGCACCTGTGGCTCCCCACACTTCTTCCTCCTCGCCGATGCCTTTCCCTCTCCGCGCGGGCGATGCGTGCGGTGCGAGGAGCAGCCGGGCGACGCACATCATGTGCGCTTTCCTCATCCCCATCTCCATCCACCATCTCGCCCCCTCCTCCCTCTCCTCCTCGACGCGGCCGATGCGGTGAGCGGATGGAGGCGCGTCTGGTGAGACATGTGTCGCTCTCCCTCTTCTCCTCCCGCTCCCGCTCCCGCTCCTCTTCCCTCTTCTCCATCCTGCGCCGCATACGCGCGATGGATTCTGCGTCGGCGAGCGTCGTGCGAGGTCCGGGCGCATAGCGCGCTCGGGCCAGATGCAAAGAAGCCGAAGAGCATGTCCGGTAGCGGGCGGCGAGACGGTGGAAAGAAGGACGGGAGGGGCAGCGGAGAGGGTGCGGGTGAGGAAGATGCAGAGGTGTGCGCGTTTCTACGTCCTCCTCTCCTGCTCCTGCCTCCACCTCTCCTCCTCCTCCTCCGCGCTTCCTCCTCCGCGCTAGATGGCGGCGCAGCCCGTATATGCGCTATTCCCACGCTCCGTCGTGCCCACCCTCCGCGCGCCAGTCTGCGACGTGGCGTGCGCCGGACGAGGCGGCCCTCCCACTCCCACCACCACCTCCGCGCGCGATGCAAGCCAATCCCACTGCCCGCCCCAGACGCGTGCGGACCATCCTCCCCTGCGCCTATGCGCCCATGAGAAGAGGCGGGTGCGGCCGCGCCATCCAGGGCCACGGCGAGCGATTCTCTACCCGCTCCTTCTCCTCCCGCGCTCGGTGCTGTGCCCCGCGGAAATGATGCTGCTGCGGCTGCCGCAGATACGAAGGGGCATTCTTGTCGAGGGTACCGCGCGCGGGGGACTCCGGAGGCGGAGATCGACTTGATATTCGCGCCGTCGGAATGGGAGCAACTGGGGATGACGCGCCCTGGCGTCAAGAAAGCGCGACACGGGAGAGGGGAAGCACACTAGGGGACGAGATCGATGTGGTGCAGCCGATGAGAGGTTGGGCAGGGACGAAGGGGACGCCAGGACGTCGGAGTAACCGAAAAAATGCAGCGCGGCGTGAGGAAGGGAGGGCGGTGTACTTGTAACTGAAGTCGTAGAGGGAACGGAGAGCCGCAGGCGTGTGGATCCTGTAGTACATCCATTAGTCCAAGTCGAGGGGAGCAAGACATGTGAGCGAGGAACGTACGAGTGCCCCGAGCCACCCGTTCCACGTGCTGCAAGGAGATTTTCTCTCGCCGCACCCACCACCCGCACCCGACCCGGGATGGACGCAGGGGCATGTCCGCACCCCGCGCCCGCCGCCGGCCCGCGCCCCGCGCCCATCCTGACCGCGACGGGCCGAGCACGATGTAATTTGTACGCTTCCTCCGCCCCTGCCACTCCTGTACATGCTGCTCCTCATGCGCTGAGCACCGTACCCCACGGCGAATGGGGATGAGGATGGGATGATGCTGGGCGGACTCGGCGGAGGGACCGAGAAGGTGCGTGATGTCGAAGTTAAGGGCCTGGGTACGCGAATAAGTCGAGGATGCAGTGTACGACCGCGTTGTTCCGTGCGGAGCAGGAGGATCTCGGTCGAAGGAACGCGTCGTTGTGAGACGGGGCAGACCGCGGGGAGGGGAAGCACGAGCGCGGCTGTACCAGCCTACACGTCTCAGGCAAGCATTCCATGTTTGGGATGGGGAGGAAGCTACGCCGGATGCAGCATCAGCGGCAGTGGTTCAGGAGAAGCAGACGCCGTCTTGCAAGGAGCCAAAGGAGGGGTAGACAGGTGAGGATAAACCAGAGAGGTGCTGAGTATCGTTTTGCACTGCCAACTCGTTAGGAAGGAAGAACGTGGCTGGATAATGAATTCAGTGCTTACATCGCGTACTTTGGACGCACGTATCGACGATCAATGTAGCAGGGCCTGCAGACTAGTTCGAGTCAGGAGCGACTCACTGGAAGCGTGAGGTTCGACATTAAAACAACTAACCCAACGCACGACACTGGTGCTCTAACGAAGGGAGCTTTGGAGACCAAACGTCGAGATGCTTGACGCAGATGTCGATTCCTTCAAGTCCGTCTCGGGGTGTGGTTTAAGTGAATGCAGAGGGTTTCGACGAGTCCTACGCGGAGCGAGCTGGCATTGGAGAGCGGAAGAAGCAGGAGCTATCGTGATCCGTGTCGATCGGGCATCAGCTATATCAATCAACGCGGCCGAGAAATGCAGGTGGTGTGTCTGAGTCGTCTCACATTGGACTGTATTTCCAACACGAGTACTCCAGTTCATTGTTCCCCGAGTTTTTCCTAGCTTTGAACAGGCGCTTAATGCTCATGCCGAAGCGCCACTGTCAATCCAAGTTTGACATCCACATAAGTACCTTACATGAACAACGCCGCAACTCCTATGAATGTCAAGCCCTCGCACTGGACACCATGCTACTATCCTCCAACTCATCGACACCGTGCTGGAGATCCTACCAATCCGCGTTCCAAGCGATCTAAAGCAGTTCATTCGGGAGCCCGAATGTGCCGGCCATCATCGCCGAGGCACCACATCGATCTAAGTTTGACATTCACGCAAGTACAGCACACGAACCATGCGGCAATCCACTTCCCCGGATCTGCCGTCACAGTCTTCTGACCGCAGCATGTCCCATGCATGCTTCTCTGATCCCCCTTCTTAACCTCGCCGTTGCTCCAATACATTCTTCGTGCTACCCACCAAGTGCTCTATCCTCCTTGGTCAGTTCTGTTTCTTGTGTGAACTTAACCTGGTCTGATACAGTCCTGTTCCTCATATATAAGATCAACGATTAACTCAGGAATGTCTATGGCTCATCAGCCTGGACCCCCCTATAGTTAAAATGGAAGGTGCGAGAGAAATTGAATTAGGATACTGAAATCAGTGTTTATTTTACCCAGGAGGCAAGGGAGGCTCTGGTGGACTGGGCATTGGACAGGGACAGGGTGGTCGTGGAGGTGATGGGCTTTCCATCCTGAATATCGAAACTGCCACTGTCCATGTTCCAGAGGGAGCAGAAATAAATATCCGGAACCGAGACATCATCATTAGCTGGCTTTCGCCAATCAATTTCTTTCCACGGCAGCAAGAAATTTCACGGATGCGGCAGCCAGGAACTGGTAACTGGCTACTGGAGAATCCACACTTTGAAGAATGGAAATCTGGTTCTACAAGGACACTTTGGTGCCTATGGAATTCGTATGTAACTCATCATCCTCATATGCTCCCCAGCCTAACCAAGCTTGAATTTACAGCAGGTGCAGGGAAAACTGTCCTTGCGTGCGTTCATTCTCTACATTGAGTGGGTGCCAATAATTATGACAATCCTAGATCCGATGGTTATAGATCATCTCAGGTAGCTGATAACAGGGATATTGGTATAGCTTGCATTTATCTGAACCACAAGGAAGTGGACAGCCAAACACCACCTAAGCTTCTGGCAGCTCTCTGGAGACAGCTTGTACTTAACAAGGACATTGGCTCTGATGCAGAAGAGATTATACAAGCAGCACTCTGAGAAGGGCACTTCACCTTCACCACAGGAAATTGCTGGCATCCTCACCTCTAGCCTCAAGGAGTTTTCACAGGTGTTTATTGTCATTCGATGCTATTGATGAATATCCTGAGGATCAACGTTTCATCCTACTCAAGCATCTCACAGAACAGATGGGTCTCAGTCTCAGTGTGAAGTTGATGGTCACTTCTCGACCACATGTTCCTGTGGGCCCTACTCTTCCAATGTTGAAACTCTAGAGATTGGTGCAGTGCCAGAGGATATTCAAAAATTTGTTCAATGCACAGATTGACTCGTTACCACGTCCTGTCCAAGCATGTCCAGGGGAAACCCAGCCTACGAGAAGACATTCATTCAAAAATCAGCAGTAAATCTGTGGATGGAATGTAAGCTGCAACTGAATCACTGTTGGAAAGAAACTGAAATAGCTTCCAACCAGGTTCCTTCTTGCCAAGCTTCACATTGATTCCCTGAGCAGAAAGAATACAATCAAGGCAGTTCGAGAAGCTCTGGAATGCCCTCCCAGAGGGTCTTTATGACACCTATGAGATTGCAATACAGCGAATTGAGGCCCAGAGGCAAGGAAGACAGAAAGACAGCTCGCTCAACCATTACTTGGGTTGCAAATGCAAAGCGGCCATTAACAGTTGAGGAATTACAAGTTGCTCTTGCTGTTGAACCAGGCATGCAACAGCTGAATGAGGAGAATCTTATGGATATTGAGATCATTCTCTCAGTCTGTGCTGGGCTTGTCATTGTGGACAAGGAATCTTCTGTGGTACGACTCATTCACTTTACCACACAGGAATATCTGGACAGCATTCAGGCTGTGCTATTCCCAGATGCACAAAGAGAGATAACAGAAACCCTGCTCACATTCCTTGCCTTTTATGGATACCCAAAATCATCCTGGAAGTGGGGGAAGCCACCCTCTTTGGCCAAGTATTCACAGTATTGCCTTGTACACGCTGCTGGACAGCCTGAAGTTCAACTCAGAGAAATTCTCCTTGGGTTTCTCAGTCAGGCTTTTCAATGGATAAGAGCAATGAATCACGGACCACACTGGGAGTGTAAGTGGAATTCCCTGCCATGGAATTATTGGGAACGGCCGTCACACCCCTCTGTATTGTGGATTGCGGCAGCTGCAAACCTTGTGGAAACTACAAAGTTTCTGCTGGAGGGAGCACCTGTGCTGCAGGATTCAAAGAACCCAGAGATCATTGTGGCATCATACTATGGCCACACCAAGATTGTTAGCATCCTTCTTGAAAAGGGTGCCAATGTTAATGCAGCAGGGGGACACTATAGGAGCCCATTGCAGGCTGCTGCTGCTCAAGGCCACACAGAGATTGTCAGCATCCTTCTTGCAAAGGGTGCTGATGTCAATGCAGCAGGGGGACCCTATGGGAGCCCATTGCAGGCCGCTGCTGCTGGAGGCCACACAGAGATTGTCGGCATCCTCCTTGAAAAAGGTGCTGAGGTCAATGCAGCAGGGGGAGACTATGGGAGCCCATTGCAGGCTGCTGCTGCTGGAGGCCACACAGAGATTGTCGGCATCCTTCTTGAAAAGGGTGCCAATGTCAATGCAGCAGGGGGGCACTATGGGAGCCCATTGCAGGCTGCTGCTGCTGGAGGCCACACAGAGATTGTCGGCATCTTTCTTGAAAAGGGTGCCAATGTCAATGCAGCAGGGGGAGCATATGACAGCCCATTGCAGGCTGCTGCTGCTAGAGGCCACACAGAGATTGTCGGCATCCTCCTTGAAAAGGGTGCCGATGTCAATGCAGCAGGGGGAGCATATGGCAGCCCATTGCAGGCTGCTGCTGTTCGAGGCCACACAGAGATTGTCAGCATCCTTCCTGAAAAGGGAGCTGATGTCAATGCAGCAGGGGGAGAATATGGGAGCCCATTGCAGGCTGCTGCTGTTCGAGGCCACAGAGAGATTGTCGGTATCCTTCTTGAAAAGGGTGCTGACATCAATGCAGCAGGGGGAGGATTTGGGAGCCCTTTGTGGGCTGCTTCTGCTCAAGGCCACACAGAGATTGTCAGCACCCTTCTTCAAAAGGGTGCTGATGCCAATGCAGCAGGGGGAGAATATGGGAGCCCATTGCAGGCTGCTGCTGCTGAAGGCCACACAGAGATTGTCGGCATCCTTCTTCAAAAGGGTGCCGATGTCAATGCAGCAGGGGGAGAATATGGGAGCCCATTGCAGGTTGCTGCTGCTGGAGGCCACACCGAGATTGTCAGCATCCTTCTTGAAAAGGGTGCAAAAATCAATGAAGCAGGGGGAATGTTTGGGAGCCCAATGTATGCTGTTGCTGCTTGAGGCCACACAGAGATTGTTGGCATCCTTCTTGAAAAGGGTGCCGACATCAATGCAGCAGGGGGAGCATATGAAAGCCCATTGCAGGCTGCTGCTGCTGGAGGCCATGAGAGCCAGTGACTGTGGAATGTACAACAGCTAAAATTCAAATATTAATTATTGGCTGCTTCTGAGTACTTAATGTACTTGTTCTTTTCATCAATTGGAACCAGTTTTTTTTAATTACCATACTTTTATCAGTGCATCCCGACAATGTGATGGATTTAGAGGCTGTGCCCATTAGATTTTTGAAGTCTCTGTTCTCACGACTCTAATGACTTTATTGCTTATGTAATCTGCTGGAATGGTGAAGAAGAGGGATGTGCCCGGTGCGTAGGTTCTGAAAATGGGTTGGTAGTCCGGGTAGCGGTGGAGTAGACGATGGGGAACAAATTTAGATAAAGGTCTCGGGCCGTTGAAACGCCGTAACAAGAGCGCGCGGCATCTAGTGCTATTTTGCGATTTCCTAGGACCAGTATTTATACAACGGGGAAGCGCTAGCACTTCTGAAGTGCTATTACTAGCACTCAGGCCTCTGGCTAGGTGATATAAAGGAGAACTGGAGTGAGCCCAAGCTGCCGGTTGTAGCCTCAGATACGACTAGTGTGACGCGCTAGCACGGTCTGAAGGCACAAACCACGGGGAAATAACCATAAGCCTACACAGTCAAGGTGCTAGCACCTAGGGAGCGAGACACAGAAGAGTGGTATTGCGAGCACGCTAGCTGGGGTGCGAGCGGCGAGTCTGGGATCTGAAGGGTAGTAAACTATGCACTAGCAGCCTTCTAGCAAGGGCGCTAGTGTGCGGAACCCCTCTAGTGATCGACCCGAGGCCCGAAACACAGATGCGAGCACGTGACGGTCGCGACGCGGTCGCGAGTCACAAACAGAGACAAAGTAGATAGTAGAGGAATAGCTAGCAGGCTATTGGTGCGGATGCGCGGGTCACCACATATGCAGTAACGGATAAACGGACTGCCAGCCGGTGCTCTGACTCGTGCTAGATGACTCCAGGCGGCGGATTCAACTCCGCTTCGTCAGGATAGCGATTCCAGCAGCTGATGGCAAGCTGAGGGATCACTCACGATACCCTTAAATGGACGCTAGCGGATCAGTGTGGCTGTTCTGCTTGGCATAGACCCATCATAAAACCAAACGGCAGTCGTTTCATTGGCTGTCGTATCTATCACATCATTTTCACTCATTTATATTATTCATTCTGTTTATCACATGTACCATGGACCTCAGTAGTATAAAGGGAGCACAGAGCAGGCTAGAACCTCAGATTATTACACCCCGACTTTGTACGAAGTTGGTGCAGGTGGTCTCAGGTTGCTAGTGGAGATTGTACACACACTTCACAAGTAGTAGCTTTATTGGAATCAATACTGTTGACTCTGGACACGTCGAGATCTTAAGTTGAGGTTCTAAGTTGTTGGCTCGCGGAGTCTTCACGTATAAAACCAAGGGTGTTCTCTTCGAGAACCAGCTAGCAGTTGCGCTAGCAGCTTTGCCTTCACCCCGATATATTTGTAGTGTGTTGGATCGCCTGCTAGGTGATTGTGTGTTGACTCGAGCCCACTAAGAAGAAGACGGACTAGGTGCCCCCACCTCTAGACCGACTGTAACTTGTCAGTTACTTCGCCTTCACCCCGATATTGACGGAAGCGCTGTCGTAGTGTGTTGGGTCGCTAGCTGGACGCTTATAGTGTCTATTGCCAATACAAAGTGGAAACATTCCTGTTCTTGGTTAAGGAATAGGTCAGCGGCTTAAGGACTGCCTTGTCGCTTGAGGATTGAAGTCCCTTTGTTGTTAGCCTCAATAGTCTTTGGGTATCCCATTGCGAGGATTTTCACAAACCTACATACTCTGCCCTGGTGCCCTCGATCTAGCGATCCAGCCACCTTGTATCCAACCCATAAACCCCTGCCCATCCCAGGTGCTAGCGGTATTGTTGTTGGCAGCTGCGTAGTGCTAGCGTGTTGTTGAACGACTTTGTTGAAGTCTAGCAGTCGAATTGTGTTTGTTCCAAACCCGCTGGTCGCATACTACGGCCCGGACCCGAACTCACAAAGAGAAGCACTTACATCTTTGGAGGAATAGATTGTTGTAGTGGTGGTTTTTGTGGTTGTTTTGTGCAAGCACGAATCTAAGCTATTTCTAGTCGTATATCAAGTGCACCGTTTCACCGTAGAGTGGGAAAGTGGTGAAAAATCAGAGTAAAAATGTGCGAAAATGCCATAAATAGAAGGTGGTGTCGTAAGGTGTGGTTCGGGGGTTTTTGGTGGCTAGACTGCCCACTGGCGACTTTCTGAGAGGAGAGGTTGAGGAGCTTGGTGCTACCTCTAGGTGCTTGGCTTTGCACTGGTCGCGATGATGGTGGTTCGTGGTCAAAAGGTCATGTGTTGGCCATATTTACAGTACAAACAAATGCTGTAACATAAAATAGGGGCATGGTACTGTAAAGTCGAAACCAACATGCAGATGGATTTCCACATGTCGGCCATACAACCCCTCCACAGTGCGGGGGATTTTGATGTCGACCCCGACATCCAGAAACTATAGAGGAGTATGGCCGCAAGTACAAACTAAAAGAGCTGTAAAGACTATATGCGTAAGCTATGCCAGGTGTATACGAGGAAGAATAGATTAAATGGGCGGTATGGAGGTTTTATACCATTCACGGACACATTTCTGAAGCGCAGTAATATCTGCGTCCACGGTTAAGCGATCGATCACGTCGATGAGCTTGGCCAGCGCACAACACCATGATAGGGATAGGATAAGGCAGTCAAATATCTGGAGGATGAACACATTATCGAGACGTGGGGTAGAATTCGAAGGTGTTTGAGGATGTGGATGCGAATCGCGAATGGAAACAGGACGATAAAGTGGTGGTGAAGGAAGGCGCTCAATGGGTGGAAAGTGCGGGGGATTCAATTTGAAGGTGGGCTCCGGGCTCAGAATATGACGCAGATGTACAATGGCGGTGGGCGGTGCATGCGAGCGATTTAAACCTGCGATGGGGACTGCATCTGGATCGCTACGAGGCTCGGGTGGACATGGAGCGCACGAGGGATTTAAATCTGCGATGGGAACGGCGTGTGCGACATGATGAGGTACACATTTGGGTGGATCGTGGGGAGCGTGAGGAACGTGCAGGGGATTTAAATCCAAGCTGAAGGGCGACTTTGAAACGCTGGGAAGCGAAATCCGACTGGTGCCAGGAGGAGGACGTCGAGGGGACAACAGATGCGCTGCAACACCACCGGGATGCCGTGTCATCGGAAGAGGTGAACCGTCGTCCGAAACGAGACGGAAATTAGCATCGAATTTGACCAGGCGCTTGAAAAGGAGCTCATAAGTCCGTGGGCAGAAACGAGGGTTGAGCCGGTGTTTCCCCGTCCTGCCGCACACAAAGCAGCGCTGCGAGCGCTTCCGGCGAGGAGGCGGCGAAAGGGTGGAATGAATATCGATCGTGGAATGCGAAATGGGAGGCATAGCCGATGACACGAACAAGCTGTTCGCCTGCGTGGGGCACAAAGCGACACGGGGATGCGAAATGTCCGTGGGAGCGATGGGATGTGCAAGGGGCAGATGTGTGGATGAAATACGAGTCGATGAATGGAAAGGATGGCAGATATATGATAAAGATGGCATGCTCTGTGCCTGTACCGAAGGCGACGCGACGTGGGAATGTGAGACATGAGAGGCGACATGGGAACTGCGAAGAGGTGGCCGTGTTTGAAATACCGACATTGGAATTCGAAGTGGGAAGCGTAGGCGGCGGCGCAGACGATGCGCAGGGCGGTATGGAGTGCGGTGCGACGTGGGGATACACAATGTCCAAGGTAGCAGCATGATGTGTGACGAGTGGCGTAGGAGCAACAGGACGTACGGGGAGTGGCGTAGAGACCGTCATAGTGAAGGATAGGGGTGAACAAAGTTAAAATCGAAGACGGACCACTTGGAATACCCAAAAGATCCCACTAAAAGACCTTTCCCCCTGCGGTGATCACCACTGAAGAAGAGGGAAAGTCCCGGTGTGTAGGTTCAGATTTGGGTCAGTGATCCGGGTAGCGGTAGAACGAATGATGGGGGGTAATTGAGATTATGGTCCCGGGCCGTAGAGTAAGAAAACGACAAAAAGATAGACTAAGAAAGTGCTGAAATGTTGTGTGAAGAGGGTGAGGTCGTATGATGTGAATTCAGGGGTACTGGTGGCTAAACTGCCCACTGGCGACTTTCCTAGAGGAAGGGGTGAAGGGATACTGAATCCCTTCTGGGCGAGGGCCCTGCACTGGTCACGGAAATGGTGGTACATGGTCAAAAGGTCATGAGTTCGCAATATTTACGGTACAAACAAATACTGTAATGTAAAATAGGGGCATTGTACTGTAAAGTTGAAACCAGCGTGTGGATGAAGAACCAGGGAAATAAGCTTTTGGAGCTTCTATTGTCTGGGAATTATTTATTGTCGACCTCTCTGAGGTCTCCTCACGTTGCTGGACGTCACCACCACCACCACACTCAACACTTGCTGTCCTATAAGCTGCAAAGCTTTTAAAACATCTTATTTCCACTACTCAATTATCACTCAGGCCAATTCCTGGTGATATCTTGTAGTGAAGGTTCATCTTCCTGAGGGAAACACACACCTTCCCTTCAACCTTGTTAGGGCCTGCAAAGGGACTACCACTTGTCTGAATCTCGGTGAACAATGTGCTCTGAACTAAACCCACTTATCACCCAAATACAACCCTAAGTCTTTTCGAAATAAGCAGTGACGCCTACGGAAATACAGAGATCAGAAATAGGCCGATCAGCAAGCGCAAGAGCCGAGATCAGACAAGTGATAGTCCCTTTACACCTCCTAACAAGGTTGAAGGGAAGGTATGTGTTTCCCTTAGGAAGATGAACCTTCACTACAAGATATCACCAGGAATTGGCCTGAGTGATGATTGAGCGGTGGAAATAAAATGTTTTAAAAGCTTCGCAGCTTATGAGACAGCAAGTATTGAGAGTGGTGGTGGTGGTGTCGTCCGATGACATGCAGGAGACCTCAGATAGGTCGACAATAAAACAATTCCAAATGATAGAGATCCCGTAGCTTATTTCCCAAGTGCCAATGACTATAGCTGATGATGATGATGGTGGCTGATGATTATACACAATTAGATTACCAGATGCTAGATAGCCTCAATCACGTCCAAGACATTTCCGATACCCTATTCCTTATTCCAACTTAAGGTTTCCCGATGTTAAAGTCCAACAACGATACACACTGAGCCAACTGCAGAATAGCCCAATCACAAGTGTTCAGCCTACTAATACACGGGTGATTCTGTGCCCTACTCGAGATAATGTCCTGGCTACTTATACAAACCCCAAAATCATATGCGAGTCCAAGAACGAAATAGAAATTAGTAAAATTGCCTGAGTTCCCCCTCCACAGCCGTTTATCTGTCAGAAGGGCTCCTGCAAGCGTATTGCCATTGGCCAGTGCACAGGACGATCATGATGTCCATTCGTGCGGTGTTGGTCAGCCTAGGGGTTTGAAACCCTCAGTCTCTTGGCTGACTGATACCGAGTTGTTCGTCCTATTTCCCGTTGTCCCTGGTCCTCTCCCGCCATCGCTGACCATCGGGTAATGTTCCCCTGGCCTCTAGCTCCTCGTAGATACCCCTAGTGAGACTTGTCCCAGAAAGGGTTCTTATTTCCCCAACTCCGTCTGCTTGGAATAAGAACAATCCCATCAGATCTCCTTAGCTGACCTTCGCTAGTCCTGGTGAAACAGTGCACTAGGGTGCGGCCGTGAAATCTAATGGATTGACTAGTGAGAAAAGCGAACTAGTCACTCTACTCAAACCAACCAAAACCAAAACAAATCACTAATCCTAATACTTGTGTGTGTGTGTTCGGGGAGGTAGGGTACATATCACCCGTCAAAAGGGTGTGCAAGGTTGGAATAAGGCTTTGTTTCAATAGCAACTATGCGGTTAAGCACGGGTATGCTAGGGTAGCAGGGACTTCACGCCAACAGGATATCAAGACTCAAGTTAAACCTTAGACTGTTCAAGTCTTCAGTTTCTTTGTGAGTGGCAGAACCTAACACTACTGGCAGCTAGCCAAGAAGCAGAAGGTAGGGCAGACTATCAACAGATAGACGCTACTTCAATATCAACCAATGCTGCACGAACGGTGGCGGTATCAACGAAACGGGGGCTGTTACACAGAAGGTGGACGCTGGGCTAAGGCGCGGACAGTTACACTGAAGGCGGCGGTTTCACTTCTACTAGCACAAACTAGTCTTTAGTCCTGGAGGCCTAAAGCGCTGCTACAGGAGACAAGAGAGTACAATTTACACAACAAGCCTTAGTCCTGGAGGCCTAAAGCGCTGCTACAGGAGACTGGTTGGTGCAGGTTGAGCGGGGCTCTTATATCAATGCGATTGGTAGTCTTTTCGACGTCCCGTATCTCTTAATCTTTTCTGTGCGTCTGCAAATATATCTGATTTCTTTCACAAATCTAGTGTCTACTATGGGGGATAGTTTACTGGCTAATACAGAGTACACAGCTGGCTTTTATACATTTCAGAGAGAAGTAAAGGAGATAGACGGAATGAATAGGAACAATAAAGGGTGGGAGCCCGAGTAGTGAATGGCCAATGGCGTAGAAGACATTCTCAACCATGGGTATTATGACCTGCTACCGGGGCTAATCCACATGTATTTCTCTAGCACGCCATAAGACGTGCTTAGTTGTCTTGGTTTCCATCTTTCTGACTGAGCAAGTCTGTCATTGCTGACTATTCAAGTCAGTCTTAGTCAAGTTCTATTCAATTTCTCTATCAGTCCACACTTCACAAGCTCAGTGGAACTCATAGTAAATATTAAGCAGATTGACAAGAATAGCGCGGCGCTACAGTCGTGGACAATCAAAGGCGGCAAACATGTTTGACCCCTTTGAATACCTCCGAAAACCATCGGAATCGAAAGATCTCATTGAAGGGCGTCGAATAGCACCCGAATCTATATTTTGACATGAGCCACTCGCCCGCAAATGGACATTCATGGAGTTGGAGGTCCAAAATTTTGGCCGGACCCCTATATCTTGCCCAAAAATCATGCAAAAATATGCAATCGACTCCTTTTGGTGAGTGCTTCGTGATCCTGATGAAAGTGAAACAATTTATCGAGCCATTGTCGCGAAAACAATTGTTCAAATCTGGATGACTAAGGTGCATGTGATCTAGACATGTGACCAAAATGGTCGGCCAGAAAGTTCAACCAAACCTCAACCACCTTTCTACGCACCATTTACAGTGAATTCCGGGTGCAAACCCTTTTAGGCTTGCAAAACTCAAGTTGCTTGACCTTCCAATCCAGGGATACCTCCCACACCGCAAGTTTACCAGTCATAATTTGCGTTCAAACAGTCCAAAAAAAATTTGGCCGTTCCTTACCTCTCGTGGGAAAAATTCGTTTGGGGGCTCAAAAAACGTCTTTTTTCACAGTGAATCTGTTTTCGAACATGGATTGGCCTAAAAATGAGTGGTTGGGCCAAAACATAAGTTGTCATGTTTGGTTGTCCACGACTGTATACTGGCAGACCAGTATAGTGACTAGTAAAGTGTAGCGCGGCGCTATTCTATAGTGTCGATCCTCATCAATCATATCAGTAAATCCTTGATGCGAGGCCCGCATCTTTCTAACGGTCAGATCTGCCCGAGTAACCAAAGTGATGATTAACTCAGCAACAAGCCTTCATCCTAATCTATTATGCTCGTCACAACCGCAACTCCACCGTGTGCCCCGCCAAGGTGTCAGACCTCCTGGGCTCTGAGCACCTCTCGCCCAACATCCTCATCAACGCCGCCGGCGCCTTGCTCTCCGACATCGACCGCGCCCCCTCACCAGACGACGAGTCCTTGGTTCCCAAGCAGGAACCCGGGACCTCTTCTGTGCAGGGTACTGCGCATGTCCGGTTCGAGCAACCGCCCATCGCGACCATGTCGGTGGCATCCAACTCGCCGCCTCCGTCACCAGACGGCTTGCCTTCTGGCAACCCCGTGGCGCCTCACACTCCCGTCGTACCGTGCCAGTCCACCATCCACAAGTACCTGGTGTCACCTGCTCGCAAGCGAGCTACTGGGGACATCCAGCCCATGGAAGGTGTCGTCGGTGGGGAAGGGTTGCATGCTGCGTCGGGTTGACGGTTTCGTATTTGTGCACTACGCGGGCTTCGCGCCCAGATTCTTCTTGAACAACTACTGCGCGTCGGGCCAAAGTGCCCTTGTACATTTTTCATACTTGCTAGCCATCGTCTGTGTTCCTAGACTACCTTGTAGTAGCTAGAATGAACACCAAACTTTCTTGGATTTGTATTGTGTGAATCTTAGCGACTACTCTTTAAGCGAACTCGAAGTTCGACTTAGTGAGTTTTTTGCCTAGGCATGGGTCATCCACATTAGTCATGCGTGATCCGATCACTAGGACAATTCTTGTCTCAACGATACTAAGTCCTTCCACTGTAGTACTCGTTGTTCGTCCTAGCTGTGTATAGACTCATAATAAAATGTTGCTTTCTTCCTAGGACTAGAGCTAGGCCTATTATCGGGTCTTCATCACATGAAACAACACCGTTTCGCATGCCATCACATTTTATCAATCCCTAGCTCGTAGTCGTACACGCCCATGTGTGCTAGTTCCATCAAATCTATCTTCTTTTGGCCGCTAGATGGATAATCCGGTTCTTCTGAAGATCCTAGCGCGCTTTTGATCGTTTGAAACCCTAGATTTGTCTAGCTAGCTGACGGACCGACAATCTCTAAGATCTTCGGTCACGCATGCTTGACTGATGCCTAGGCTTCTATCATCAATACGGCTGTACTTTAATCTTCCAAACTAGGACCGCGCTTTGATGTACGCGTCAATCTAGCCTTCTGTAACCGACGCTAGCTCCGAAATTTCGCAAAATTCTCTTGTCTGACTTAAGTCTCTTGACAAATGTCATCCTAGGCTTGTGGAATTCGTACTAGCTTCATGGATCTCGACTAATGTCATACTAGCAATGTTCTCGCGTCAGCCCTCTCCCCCTCACTAGAAATATCAACCGTCCCCGGTTGACCAATTCTTGTGTACGAAGTAGCTAGGCGTTGCCTAGACATCGCTAGGAATCCCCTTCGGTTCGCCATGGATATTTATTCCAGCCTTCAGGAATTTTCGTCCTTGTGCTATAAAAACGTCCTAGGATTTTTCCAACCATTGTCAGAAATTCCCCCGCTCTATTTCTCTATGGCTCCTGCTCCCCCTGAATCTGCCTTGCAGATTGCTGGGTCCTCTTTCCTTACTGCCCTTCAGGATTATGAGGGTGTTATGGATATCGCCGCTCTGTCCATAACGTCGAAGCATGTTACGCTCAATGCTGCCATTGACCGCGCCGTACGTCCTCGTTCTCAAGTATTCCTTCCTAGCTCATTAATATTTGCGCTAGCACGGCTTCGTGCTGTATAAAGAAAGCTTGCTTCATAAGGACCGCAAGCTCGTCAAGGAAGGCTTGTACCGTCTTCGTGAACTAGTCAACCTAGCTGTCCGCGAGCAAAAGTTCCGACTGCCCGTCTCCCACATGTCCGGTATTCAAAACATGTTGGCTTCTTTCGAAGCTGCTCGCGAGGCCCAGAATGCTAAACGTGAGGAACGTCGCCTCAAGAGAACCGGCAAGGTAATTTCTTACACTCGTATCGTTTCTCTCGTGCTAACTGTTCCTAGGCTTACAAGTCTAGCGCCACAGTTGACGAATCCGAGGGCAAGAGTGCGTTCGACGGGTTGCCAGACTTGGAGAGTCTTACTGACGCTGAGGTATTTCTAGAGCTTCGATCGTTGATTTATTCTCTCAAACACCTTCAGATGGAAGTGGATCTAGCCGTCAACAACGCTAGCTCTTCTGGGTCTGTTCCAGAGTCTCGCGCTGGGTCTGGCACTGTTCCTAGTGGCCTCCATTTCTCCAAGACCAAGCCCACACCGCCTAGCGACACTGCCAACATAGACAAGGTATTTCTAGCTCGATCCCAATCGTGCTAGCTCTTATTTCTCTCTTAGCTATCAGTCTGTCTCTTTTGCGGGAGCGACGTTCATGCCGAGGCTGACTGTAGTCTCAAGGCCAAGGCGTGGGAAATCCGCGACAAAGAAGCCAAGGACACTGCCGCCCGTGCAGATTACAAGAAACGCGAGGTTATCATCCTAGATGACCCTATTACGATTCTTCCACCGCCCAAGGTAGGATTTCTCCTCCCTAGTTTCCCTAGGAACTTTCTGATCGTTTCCTCCAGAAATCCTCTTCGACTGAGAAGGCCGAGGAAGTCAAGGAAGCCAAAGAGGCTAAACGTAAACGCAAGGTTGTCTTGCTAGCGTTCTCGCAAGTCCCTGGCCTGATCCTCGATTTCACACAGGCTGAAGCTAAGGCTGCCGCCGATGTGCGTTATTTATTCCGCTACACCCCGACTCTGTTTCAACCCATTCAGAAGGCCGAAGCCGAAATCGTCGAAACCCCCGCTCCCGTGTCTAGGAAACGCCGCCGCAGCTCACGCCATGCTCACAACACGGACGCTGAGCAGGATTACCCCATCCCTAGTACGTTTCTCATCGTGGATTTCCGGTCCTAGGAAACTCAACCGTCCCCTAGGCCTTACTACCGACCTCAGTCTAGGCATACTAGATCAGACCGAAGCCATCCTAGTTGCTACCGACCTTGATAGCCATGATGCTGAGTCCGCCAAACTGCGCGAACGTTTCCTTCGTCGCCAGTTGTATGTTTGTGGATACAGCCTGCGCCACTTCTTCACCATGCACGGGTACCTGGAAAAGGAGCTAACCCATCTTCACATGGAGATCGACCAGGACGCTGAGATGGCCGATGATGAAAGTTGTGCCGAAACGGTACGTGCTTGCTGCTAGGTCTTTTCAACTTCTGTTTAAGCGCTTTTTATAGTCGCCCGAAGCTTAAAGGTCCCTAGCTAGTAGCCTCGATATCGTGCCTAGCTTATTCTACCATCGCCTATTCAACTAGTCGTCCTGTACTCTCAACAGTACTTTTTAATGGTCCATGCTTCTGTTTTCACGTTCCTAGGAACTTTCATGAGCCGCCGTCGATCCCATCTATCTCGTCATCTGTCAACTTAGACTTTTTAACGTGGTAGATCGGGCGACTATTGGTGATCTAGATCTCGATCTACTAGGATCGGCATTCTTCGACCGTATTTCAAGCTCGTAAAATTTTCCTAGGACGCTCAGTTCCTTCCTCTTTTCCGTCCTTCAGCTACCCAAAAATGGCGCCTTTCCCTACGAACGAGCTCGAACAGTTTACCCTAGCTATGCTAGAGGACAATCGGGTGCGTTCGTTTCAGTACTAGCCAGGACTAGGCCCGTTCTAATTCTGCGCGCTAGCCCGAGGCTGCCTGTCATCACTGCGTTCGTGCTGGTCTTCCGTGCATCTGGTACTCGTTTGGTCGTGGCTGTCACTATTGCGAGCGTCGCTCGATCGATGACTGCCTTGGGCTCAACGAGACCAGCTTCTATGCACAGCTACGCACTTATCCCATCGGTACGTTCACAGCTAGTGGGTTATTCCACCCTTCTGACTAGTCCTAGTGCAACCTTTCGGTCGCGACAAGTACCATCCAGATCAGCTGACCCCGTTCATCCAGGATGCGTTCACTCATCTGCGTCGGACCTACTTCGACACTCACTTCGCTCGCGTCCACGACCGTATCATGTCTATGACCGATATCGACAAGCTCCTTGAGCTCCACACTGAACTCAAGAGTCTCTTGTTCGGTACCAACGTCACTGGTATCGTGGTCGCTCGCTTGCAGCAGCTGACTCCCGGGCACGGTGGCCTTCAAGTCTTCCGTCTCCCATCCACTGCTAAGTGCGTTGCCTTCCGACTCTCTTGCTTCCTAGCTAACTAGTCGACCTCCTAGCTTGTCTTGCCGCCAAGTTATCATGTAGGCAAACTCGCTAGGATCGCGCCCGCTTGGACTTCCTAGGACCCTGTTCTTCGGGTTCGTCGTCCAAGCCAAACGGCTCCTCTTCCTCTTCGCCTTCTTCTTCAGACGTCTCAGAATCTTCGAAATCCTCTGGCGTTACCCGTAGTCGTACTTTGTTGAACAACAGGTCTTTGCCTTTGTATTTCTTAGATACTTTTGAACTAGAGGTGATCGGGTCGTCATCCATGAGCTCAGCTAGTGTTTCTTCTGAGATATCTATGAACCGCTGAATTTTGGCCGGAATTTGAATGCTATGTCTAGCCTCGTAAGGAATCACACGGAACGCAGCTATCCTTTCTTGGAACATCGCACCGTTCATTTCTGCCACAAGATACGCTCCCCCTTTGGTTCGTCTGATTACTACCATGGGTCCTAGGTATCTTGGTTTCATTTTGCCGCTCACAGTCTTCTCGAACTGCGTGAACCTCACTAGGACTAGTCTTCCTGGTTGGAAGTCATAGTTCTTAATAGTGTGTTCATGGTATCTCTCATACTTTCGTACAGATATGCGTTTAGCGTGGTCCACCCTAGCTCTCATTGCTTCCACATGCGATACATGTTTAGCTAGCGCCTGGGCTCGATATCCCACAACTTCTGCATCCGTCAACGGTCTCCCTGGTAAGTCTACTAGCCAGGTGGCTTCTTCGATATCTAGAGGCAATATTGGGTGCGCTCCAGTTACCATGAAGAACGGGGAGCATCCTAGCCCTTTCCTAATCGTAATCCTATCTGCCCATAACACCAGGTGGAAGAAATAGAACCATTTCGATGGATTTCCACCCGTTGCTTTGAACAATGACTGCCTCATAGGAAAGTGCCCGTTTTCAACCTTCCCATTGCCTTGAGAGTTATACGGTGACACCTGTATATTCGGTATGCCATATTTCTCCTCCAACCATGCTACCGCTGCTTTAAACTGAGGCGCATTATCCGTCACAAATAATTTCGGACAACCCCAGCGGCAGATGATGTCTTCTAGTAGGAATAGTCCTAGCGCTTGTGCCAGTGTCTCTCGTCAGTGGTCTGCCTTCCACCCAAGTTGATAGTGAATCTCTAGCATCAACCACTAGGCTACACTTGTTGGACATGACACCCATGTTCATGACGTCTATATGGACTACTTGGAACAAGCTAGGGGTATGAGTGACTACTGGTGGGATTTTCAACATTGTATGCTGGCGTGTCTGACACAGGTGACATGTCTTGACATACCAGTCTACGTCTGCTTCAAATCCTGGCCACCAGAATCTCAGGGCTATCAACTCTCTCGTTGCAAACGCGCCGCGATGTCCTAGGCTATCATGTGCAGCCCTCATCATATACATGCGGTGGTCTTTGTCAACTACCAGCTGATGCGCCGTGCCAATATTTTTTCTATACATCCTCCCCTCTTTCAAAAAGAAGTGTGAAGAGTACCGCATAAAGGCTCGGTATTCCTGATCATCATTCATCCCTGTAGGCCTAATTAAAGGATCCGCTAGCCACAGTTTAACTAGCGGAAGCTTTTTATCCTGCTTCATCATGCCTTCCGTACGATGCGCTTCCTCGTACGGTTCCTTTTTATCCTTGTTCCACTTCTCAGGAAGCCCAGGAATCACAGGCTCTTGCATTTGTATATACTGCGGTACCGCCAATCCCTCTGCTTTATAGGCCCTAGTGCGAGTGTAGTGCACAGCACGTTCTAGATCTGCCTCTAGCGAAGTTTCGTCCGCGAAGTCATCTATACTGCTAGCTTCTGCTCCACTAATCTGCAAGTATCCACCCCTAGTGTCTATCAAGTGCTTGAACTCCTCGAATTCCAAAGGTTGTGGACCACTAGTGTCCACATCTTCATGGTCTTCCGGAGGTACGTTCTGATCGTAACCTTCTTCTGAGTTCGGAAAAACTTCATCGCCTGGTTGGGGATCTCTACGAGACAGTCCATCCGGTGCGAATCGTTCTCCTGGCACATGCTTCAACTTGAAGTGAAACATCAAGATCTTTTCGATCCATCTGTTTATCGTTGCATTCGGTCCCATTCCAGGGTTCTTCAGCATTCCCTTAATATACAACGTGTCCGACTCAACTACTAGTTTCCTAGCGCCGAAGATCCAATAATACATGGCCTCTAGGGCTCTCATCAACCCGTACAATTCTCTCTTGGGTTGTGAGTAGTTAGCCTCTGTCTTTCCTAGCATGATCGACACGAACCTGGCGAAGTACTTTTTCTTCGGATCGTCCGGGTCTAGTTGGTACACGATGATACCAATAGCTCGCCACGACGTATCCACCTGCAGCACTATATCTGAATTCCACTCATAATTTAATGGTTTCAGAGCCGGGCAGTCTTTCAACGCTTCTCGTACTTTGGCTTGAGCTTCATCGCACGCCTGGTTCCATTCAAAGACTATGCCTTTCTTGGTCAACTCGTTAATAGGCGCTACAATATCGCCATATTTTTCAATGAAGTTTCGCAATACTCCTACAGTCCCTAGGTATGCTTTAACTTGCGAAAAGTTTGCGCATGGTCCCCAGTTATTGATGACCTCAATCCTCTTTGGGTCTGCGATCCGTCCTCTGTACGAACAGATGTGTCCCACCACTGTGAACTCATCTGCACACAGGATCAACTTCTTCCCAGAGAAAGTTCCACCCGCATGGGCCATCCTAGTGACTACACGGTTCAAGTTCTGGAAATGTTCCCAAACGAACCGTCTGATCCCTGGATTTTCTGGAATTCTCTCGTAGTCGCCATCTGGGGTTTCATAACGCGTAGCAGGGCCACGCACTGGTACATCGTCGATGTATGGGATGGTTACATGGGGTATCTCTTCCCTTAAGACGTAGGTCACGTCGTCATGGAAGATGGGTACTGAGTTGGTCCAGCCCATAGGCAACTTAACTAGTCTCATAGCTCCGAACGGCGTCTGAAAGGTCGTATAGTCCCTAGATCCTTCTGCTAAGTCCCTGTTGTCATACCCGATAAATATGTCCAGTGCAGCTCCGCAGGCTCTCCCCGCGAAGTGTTCTGCTAGCTGTTCTGTCCCCGGCGTAACTCCTGAGTGTTGAATAGTCACTTCATTCAACCTCTCCAGCGAGTGCACTATCCGCAGTGACTTTCCATCTTTCTTTACTACCGCGAATATGGGTGAGCGGTAAGACGAGTTTGAAGGTTCGTATACTCCAGCATCAATTTTACTCTTGATGTTTTTGCAGAACTCTTCAAAGTGTCCCGGTGGAATGGGAATCTGACGACACACCCAAGGTGTGTGTTTGACAACCGGCATTTCCACTGGGGGAAACTGTTCATGTTTGAACTGTCCCCTTTCATCTTCTTCCCAAGCGAAGTCCGCATTATGTACCCCAACAAAGTGGTGAGCTAGCTTCACTTCTTCAGGTTCTAGGAACCCGGTGTTGTGAGTCTCATCAACCACTTTCATTCGTTCCTCCGTATAGCGACCGTTAGGTGCGAAGTCAGGCGGGTGCGTCTCTAGAACAGGCATGTTTGCTAGAGGATCCCCTATGATCTTCCTCTCTATACGAAATTTCGCGGGTAGTTCACCGAGTATGGGCGTTATCTTTTCCGCAACTGGCTTGTACTTCTTTCCCAACATTACTGATGTAGGTTTCTGAGGCGCTAGCGCTTCTTGGACCAACACCTGTCGCGGTACTGAAGGCACTTTCGGTGCGCTAGCTAGCTGACTAGTTCCCTTTCGCTCATGAAGCCATTCCGACTTTCCTAGCCGCTGATGCATGACATTTACTTTACGGGACATCTTGCCCGCCGTAAACGGTCTTTTCTCACGGTTCGGTTTCTTCGGTTTGTTGGATGGCTCGACCTGATTAAATAAACAGATCTTGCTGCCTTCTTCTACTTCCTTCTTGCCCAAGTATTGGTCAAGTAGTTCAGAAGCGACCTTATCATCCGCAATAACTTCCTGCGACGCACACAAGTACGCGATCTTTCGATCATCAGGCACCGCCTCTAGCCCCTCTTTAGGCATCCCATACCCTACGCATACTAGCTCTCCGCTCTCTGTGTAGTCCCAAGCAGTCATTACTTCTCCCTCATCGTTGAGTTCATCGAAGAGTTCTAAAAATCCTGGGGCTCCTTCAGATCGCCACTAGCTCCTTCTGCGTCTTTGTTTCCCTCGTTATCTAGCGCTGCGACATCCAAAATGTGACCCCTAGGATAGGTCGGCAGTGTCAATAGCCTTCCTGAGTATGGGTCCGTTAAGGTGATGTCTACATCGCCGTTCCGTTTGCTTTTCACTAGGGTTTCTACTAGCATGTCAAAGGGGCGCCCCAATAGGAGTTCGTAAGGTGCTACCGCGACTACGTGTAATTGTGCGTATACGCGGAACCCTTTCGAGAACCCTATCGGTACGTTCTTCGCCATTCCTAGCGTTGAGTGTGTCTCACTGTTTGCAGACTGCATGGTAATCGAGCGGGAGACATCCCAGTCTAATCCCCTCTTTTCCGCAGCTCGTTTGCTGATCGACAAGATCTGCGAACCCGAGTCCAGGAGTGCCTCTATGTGCTTTCCCCCTAGGACTGGGTACAAACAGCGTAGGGCCGCTGATGTGTTAGCCACGGGCATCCGAATGACCTTCGGTTTTTCCCCCTGCTTTAGCGAGTCAAAATACTGCGCCACAGGATCCTGCATGATTATGCTACCCTCTTCCAGCTCATGGGTAGAGGACGTCACAATCTCCGGGAACGTGTCCAGCATCAACACCCCTAGCACCTCGCCGTCATCTCCTAGCTTCTCTAGCGTGGTCTTTTCCATCCTGACGTTCGAGCCAAACTCTTCTTCAATGTCCTCGGTTTCTTCAGAGGACTCATCACTTTCCTCGTAGAATCTCTGGGACACAAAGGTTTGGACCCTTGGTGCCAGTACGTGACCTTCTGTGTTCTGCACAAAATTCGGACGTCTGGACTTGGATATGCCAACAGCTAGCGCCTTTCGTATCTTTGGATTGCTATCCATCAAGTCTCCTAGCTTGACTGGGACCGTGATTTCACGAATCGAACCTAGCAGACCTTCAGTGGCCTGGTCTTCAAGCTCCGTATTCCTAGGTGCTCGGGTTCGTCGTTTATACTCGGTCTTATCACTGCTAGTCGAGTTTTCAGACGGCCGTCGAGGCAGAACTTCTCGAGTGGGTGGGTCCTTTAAAGGCTCAACATCCTTGAATGGCAGTTCAAATCAGACTGCCTTTCCAGGTGGAACTAGGTCCCGCTCATCTTCCGAGTCCTCGACATCCTCCACTGTGACCCTAGCTGGGCGTTTGGGTTCCTCTAGCGGCCTAGTTTCCACTCGACTCGCCGGTTCCCTCATCTCTTTCTTCTCTGCTGGCTTCTTTGCCTGCCTCTCAATTACCACTTCGACCTGCCGCTTTCCGGGTATCACACGTTTCGATTCCTCAGGAGGCTTCCTCCGTGGATTAGCCTCCTTCCTTGGATTCAGCGAAAACCTGAGGCATTCTCCGCTGGTCTTGAAGCCCTAGTCTGCGCGAACGCGGACTGACTTGCAGTTCCAGATTCTGGGACTTCCTCAGTACCGAAGTAAATGTCCATAATCTCATCGTAGTTGTGGCCGTTATAATTTTGTCCAACAGCCTGACGGTTATAATGGTCATGTGCCTTCTCCCTAGGAGATTTATGTGTCGGTTCCCTAGGAACTATTTTCCCATCGAAGAACGTTAGTTTCCCTCCTGCTAGGGTGATAATTCCTTTGTCCAGGTCGGCCTTTCGGTCCTCGCACTGATCAATGAAATGTCCTCCCCTATAGAAACAATTATCGTTCCTAGGAGGTGCGGCACGGTTCCTAGCGAAAGCTGGGACTGGATTAGGATACGTGTGGGCCGGTGCAGTGTGACTAGGAGGCGCTGGACGAGCGTCCAGTGCCATCTGTATCTTTTGCATCTCCCTATGCTGATCCGTGGTGAATTTATCCAGGTGTCCCGTCAGCACTTCCTCAAGGCTGCCCTTTATTTCACGAGCTAGCGCCTCTTTTAGTTGTGCGTCGTCCTTCGCACGACCTGCCTCTAACTTGCCCACTTTTTCTGTCAGTTGCTTTACTAGTTCGTGGGTATCCACTTCCGTTTCTTGCAACATAACCGCAGCTTTCTTTTTATCCTCTGTATAAGGTTCTAGCTCATAATATGAGCCAGCTTCCTCCTCACACAAGGTGGTCGCTACTTCAATCACATCCGTCCAGATATATCTGTCATCGTTATCCACTTCAGGGGCCTCATAGGGTTTATCCCGATTGGCAGCTACACTTTCCCACTCCAACTTGGCCTTCTTGTACGAAGTCATCGCGTCCCGAGGCGTCGCCCGCAACTGCTGTCGCAGTGCTTGTGAAAACTCAGAGGACAACCCCGCTAGGAAGTGCTTGGTAGCATCTCGGTTGGAGATCCGCATTGTTGGTGCGAGTAGTTGCCCTACCATCGCTCGGAACTGATGTACGTAGCTTTGTAGGCCACTAATATCAGTCAACCGTATGGGTTTCCTGCGGGTCTTATTAACAAATTTCTCTAGGGCCCCGATAGATCCCTTCTCCAATTCCTTGAACTCAGGGTAACTCTCGCGGATCCTAGCTCTGAACTCGTGCCAAGAGCTGCCCGGCGACTCATTGAGTATCGCTTTCCACTCTCGCTTCGTTTTGTGATCGCAGAAATGAATGGCAATTCCATTTTTATCCTCGTCAGTTGTAGCCCCGGTTTTCACAATCAAATCTTCAACGGCATCTAGATATCCCGGTAGAGAATCTGCTGCTCCATCAAACTTTAGGGTGTTCTTTCCCCAAGTCGCGGGTAGCTTAGTGCGATCCATTGCAGATGGTTTGTTATCCAAAGTTTCAACTGGTTTTAGTGCGGTTTGCACTAGGGGGTTCTGAACAGGGTTTACTGTCTCAGGGGTTGACTGTACCGGTGTTAATGGTGCAGGGTTTACGTTCTGACTGGCTAGCGAGTTCGAAGCGCTGTTGCCCGTCAGATCCAGGTTTCCTTCTGGAGATGACAAGGGGGACAAAAATCCGCTGCGGAACGGCAACGACTCTTCGTTTCCTTGGTTTGGTTGCTCGTCAGAGAACCGAGCTCCCGATGTAGAAATAGCTAGCTCGTTGCTTTTGCTAGAATTTCTAGTTGTACGCAACCGATCTGTTGTACACTTGGGCCAAGAGACAGGTTCGGGTATAAGCCCTCTAGCTGATCTTTCCGCTGTCGTTACAGTTGGGTCGTGCTTCCAGAGATGGTACTGCTCTAGAAGACTTCGTTGACCAGGTTTATTCAACCCGTTCAGATTCGATCTGGTTTGTCTTTGAACGTTCGACAGATCAGGTCACAGGAGTACGTGCTCGACTGTTACCTATTACACAGTGCTTTGTTAAAGCGACTTGTATTGGCCTAGTGTTTCCAAACTATGTGTTTGAATCAAACTGGACCCCTCGCGGTGGGCTCCAGATGAAACGGTGCACTTCTTATATGACTAGGAATAGCTAATTGATAGGTATTGCGAACAAACACCCAAAACAACCAACCACAACCAATCTACCTCCAAAGATCTAAGTGCTTCTCTTTGTGAGTTCGGGTCCGGGCCGTAGTATGCGACCAGCAGGTTTGAACAAACACAAGTTTGATTTATAGGCTTCCAACAACACACTCTACAATGTACTAGCAATATGCAGCTGCCAACAACAACACTGCTAGGAACCTAGGGATGGTCCGGGGGTGTGTTTATATGGGGTGGATACAAGATGGCTGGACCGCTAGGTCGAGAACACCAGGGCAGAGTATGTAGGTTTGTGAAAATCCTCGCTAAGGGCAATCCCAAAGACTACTGAGGCTAACAACAAATGGACTTCAATCCTCAAACGGCAAGACTCTCCTTGACCGCCAATGTGGAGGGGTCGTATGGCCGGCGTGTGGAAATCCGACCACATGCGGGTTTCGACTTTACCATATTCCTATTTTTATTTCTAGTTACATAATTGTTTGTACTGTAAATACGCGCTGAAGGCACCAGCAAATCATCATCCCACGTCTAATGCTCATCTGTGCGAGCCAGTGCGGGCTAGCACCCAATTACCGTGTCTTCAACATCACCGATATCGAACTAGAAAACTACGCAGAACGCACTTCGGCATTCTATTCGTCACAACACCTCGTTTTCACACCTTCACACACCCACATCCATTTTCTGAGCCTAACAATACCCTCGTCTTTCACGGATTTATCAACCTAACCATACTCCGATTTTCCTGGCCATACACCCGTTCCTCTACTCTAAAACTGACCGGCCACCAACCCTCTTCAAGAATCCGCCTCCCGGGCAACCAGCTCTTCTTCACCGACCTATTCCTTAACCAAGAATAGGAACCTTTCCGCTTTTATCGGCACTAGCTCACTACAAGCGTCCAGCTAGCGACCCAACACACTACGACAGAGCTTCCGTCTATATTGGGGTGAAGGCAAAGTAACTGACAAGTTATAGCCAAACTAGAGGTGGGGGCACCTAGTCCGTCTTCTTCTTAGTGGGCTCAAGTCAACACACAATCCACCTAGCAAGTGATCCAACACACTACGACAGAGCTTCCGTCGTGTCGGGGTGAAGGCAAAGTCACTAGCGCAAACTGCAGTTGGGTCTCGAAGAGAACACCCTGGTTTTATATGTGGAGGTCTAGGACCAACAACACGAAATCCTCAACTTAGTCACTCGATGTTTCCAGAGTCCACAGTTACTGATTCCAATATAAAGACTACTACAAGTGAAGTTCGGTATCCACCTCCACTAGCAGCCTGAGTCCACTAGCACCAGCTTCGTCCAAAGTCTGGGGCGTAATGTTCTTAGACCCTAGTCTGTCCTGCGCTCCCTTTTATACTACTAGGTGTGAGTTACATGTGAAAGCGAGCTGAATAATACAATAAGCAATATTAGATGATAAGAAATACGGTCAGCCAATGAGACGACTGCCGTTTGGTTTTGGGACTGGTTTGGTATACGCCAGGTCAGCCTTGCTGACCAGCTAGGGTTCAACCGTGGGTATATCAATGGATCCTCAGCCCTCCGTCTATGCCGAGTACCCCTTCCGGACCAACCGGCGATGTAGCCAGTGATCTAGGTCGTCTCTACTCTGTCAGAGCGTCGATCTACTTCATCTAGGCGACGCAGTGTTGCGACCGACATCAAATGGTCATAGCTCGTTGGTCAGAACATCGATCCACCCTCCGAACATCGGTACAGGCTGTATGATCGTCCCTAGCTCCATTCCAATAGCCTGCTTGCTATTCCCCTTCGCCCTAGCTGCCCAGATCGGGTGCTAGCCGCGTGCTGCCTCATCTCGTATGTTGTGGTATGTCTTTGTCAAAGCCCTAGCCGGTCGCTAGTAGGGTTATTCCGCCTAGCGCCGTCTAGTCGCTTATCTAGAGATTAGATAGTACCACCGGTTACCACGCCAAGCTTCCTAGCTCTAGGCGTAGTCCCCTAGCTGTACTTCCATCGTAGATATCCGTCTGCTAGACCTTTGCTAGCTCCGTTCCAAGTCATCTCTGGACTACTAGAGTCTCCTAGGTCATGTCTCATGAATGTATAGGCAGTGGTTTAATCCCTGGTGGTTTGTACACTCAGCTAGCAGCTAGCGCGTCACACTAGTGCAGCCTCGCGCTACAGTCAGCAGTTAGGGCTTGCTCTGACTCTCCTTTATATCACCTAACAAGTGGTCTGCGTACTAGCTGATATGCTAGTAACAACAGAAGTGCTAGTTGCTTCCCGTTGTATAAATACTGGTCATAGGAAATCGCAAAATTAGCCCTAGATGCCGCGCATTTATGTTACGCCGTTTCACCGTGGCCCTGGCCCAGCCAATGCAAACAAACAAACCTTAAAAACTGATGCAATGCTTGATTGCATATTGGCAGCACTGGCCTGCTTGGTTTTACCATTCTTGTTGCGCCATTCTGTGGTACGAGACTGCTTGGCTTTGCCCAGTTTGCGATGTGGAATTAAATCCGCATCAAAATTCTGCTTGCGCTTGAAAGGCTCAGCCTGGGTTATTATATTAGTGAAGAATTTAACGATGCAAATATATTGACTGGGACCTCTGGGGTTTCTGGTGGCGCGTAGTTTGGATCTGTCACAAGGGACCGATCCACTCGGGGGGTGACTGCAATAGTCTTGTTACGCTTGTGTGCTTTGTGCTGGAGTGCCGCGGCCTTTTTGGTGCTTCTTTATGGCATCTTCTGTGAAGAATCAGCGAAGAATCACTGATCTGTGTGAGGGAGGCGAGCCACGAATGCCACGTCCGTCACAGTGATGGACTTGGTGTTGATCGGCCAGAGTCCAAAAGGGGTACACTCAATTTTTCGATGTTCTCACCAAAAAAAGTGAAACATTGTGGGAAAAAATAAGATATTGTGTAAAACACATTCTTTTGGACCTTTTCGTGGCTGGAAAAATCGCAAATAAATTACAAAAAATTTCCCGACACCTTTTGACAGGTGTCGGAGAGGTGGTGCTGCGCACTGTACCAGTGCCGAGAGGTCGGGCACATGGCCCATAACTGCACTACCCAAGGGCCCAATCCTCAATTCCGGGCTTTGATCACGGAAATGATAGAAGAACACCTTGGAAAGGAGGATTTTCCCAAAGAATCCGAGTGAAGAATTTGCACTCAGATTCTCTTATACCCCCCACACCTGTAACGACTTTGAACAATTTGTTCTCTGTTTTGACTATCGAAGAACCCGGCGTGGAGGGAGACACAGTGGAGATGGAAAGAGAGGGGGCGAGGACTCCCTCTGTATTTGAAGAATTGAGGGAGCTGTTTCTCCCTCTGACTCCAAGCGAAGGGGGAAGAAACCCTGGAAGCCCAAGCGGGAGAAAGCGGAATAGCGCAGACTCCCCCTAGGAAGTGCGCGTCAGGTTGCAACCCGAGCATGGGCACAAGAATGGAAGGCATGGGAAGTCATCATGAAATGGACCCACCCGGCCCAGAGACAAGAGGTGGACGATGAAATAATAGAGGAAATCCAGATGGCTTACTTCCCTGACACCCTGGGCATGCTGGACAACATGAAAGAGCCGCCTCAGTATATCCGGGCCACTGGGAACTGCATGATGGTTCCAATGACCCTTGAAAGGCTGAATAACCTCAAAGGTTATACAGTGGTCGGGTTGCTGGACAGTGGGGCCACCAACAGATTTATCAGCCAACAATTCATCAACGAACACAGACTCGAGGTGGAACCCCTAGCTGTGGCGGTTCTGGTTTATAATGCAGATAGTTCCCTGAACAAGGGAGGACACATCACTCACATTGCACGCATGCGTCTCCGAATGCAGAACCATGCCCAAATATTCTTGTTCGCAGTAACGGTGAAACGGTGCACTAGGGTGTGGCTGTGTAATCCAATGAAATCAACTAGAGTGAAGCGAGCTAGTCACTAATCACAATCCAACCAAAATCAAAACAAAACACTAATCCAATCCTAATGCTCATGTGTGTGTGTTCGGGGAAGTAGGGTACGTATCACCCATCAAGAGGGTGTGCAAGGGAGGAATAAGGCTTTGTTTCAATAGCAAACTATGTGGTCTGAGCACAGTTATGCAGGGGTAGCAGGGACTTCACACCAACAGTATATCAAGACTCAAGTAAACCCTTGACTTGTCCAAAGTCTTCAGTTTCCTTGTGGGTGTCAGACCCCAGCACTAACTGGCAGCTAGCCAAGAAGCAGAATAGGTAGGCAGACTTTCAGCGGACGGACACTTGACTCGTAACTCTCTTGCGAGAATGGCGGCAATCAACAAACAGGTGCAGTTACGCAGATGGTGAGGCCGGGCTAGTGTGCTCACGCTTACACTGCTGTCGGCCACTCTAGTTCGAGGCGTGAGTTTACTTTCTAAACTGGCTCTTCACAATTGAATTGCATGAGACCTAAGTCTAGCAGGTCTCTTCACCAAGGTTGAATACGTAACACTTATATCTGGGCAATGGTATTGTCCCGTCAATGTCCTGTGTCTTACAATCTTTATCTATGTGTCTTCAAATCTCTGATATCTTTCCAAACAAATCTAGAGTCTACTATATTGCCTGTATATCTGGGGGATATTTTACTGGATAATACAGAGTACACAGCTGGCCAGTATAGTGACCAGTGAAATATAGCGCGGCACTATTCTGTAGTGCCAATCCTCATCAATCATATCAGTCAATCCTTGATGCGAGGCCTGCATCTTTCCAACAGTCAGATCTGCCTGAGTAACCACAGTGATGATTAACTCAGTGACATGTCTTCATCCGAATCTAATCAGTTGGACTTATACATAAAATCAAGCGGCGCTATATCTCTGCCAGCCCTAATGTGGTTGTACCAATCCTGACTTTGTATATCTTGCTTTAATAGTCATCAGACTATTCAGAGGCCGTTGAAGCAGCAAGTCCATAATTCTGAGTAGTTCCCTGATTTTTCACCTCCAGCGCATAAGACAATGGTTTACCATGGTTTACCACCACTGTATATAGCTCAGTGTAGAATATCATAGTCAGGGTGTAACAGCCTTTGGACTGCCTTGTCAAGTCTACTCAATCCTTTATAGTTGATTTGTTACACTGACTTTCAGCCATCAATAGTGTAGCCTACCACCCCAGGGAGGGTGTACGCCCATAATCTAATGCCTCACTTCTGCCCACTAATATGTTCAAAATGAAATAAAAACTGGTGTTTTCATGCATGTTTTGGTACACACCCTATCAATGGATACTGGGAAGAGTGATGTAATAATCGGGTTCAACTGGTTAAAGCAACACAACCCGGAGATTGACTGGCAAAAGCAGACCATACAGTTCTCCAGATGCCAATTATGGGAGGAATGGGAGGAAGAGGATAACACGGAAGTGGAAGATGGGGACCCGCATCTTTGTTACGAAGATGTATCCCAAAGACATCTTGGACGAACGAGATGCCAAACATCTCCGCGCTATGGGTAGCATGGCCACCAAGCTGGCGGCCGCAGCTCATGAAGCCAAGGGT